>PJEM01004984.1:19962-140693 GCA_004023845.1 Helogale parvula | reverse complement strand
CTGCAGGCAGCCTATGGGGTAAAGTCCGGGGGTGCGGGAAGGCTGGGGGGTGCGGGCAAACTGGCGCCCCTGTGAAGACTCGGCCCTCCTCCGAGGAGCACCAGTTTAGGAAGCAAATTGGGACACTTCTAGAACTCAGATGGAAACAGACGCTTCCTGGGGGAGCCCTGGCTTGGGAGACGTCTGCTAGAATGGCCGAGGGGCTGTGCGGGCTCTCGGGGTTCGACCCTCTCTGAGACCGAAGTCAGGGCTGCTCCGGAGTGCTGACAGGCAGGCGGCGCCTGGGGAGCCCGGCTGGCCTGTGTTCCCGGGGAGGGGGAGACCTGACCGTCAGACACTCGCTGGGGACACTGCTCCGCTCTCCTCTGTTAAAAGGCCATTTCTTTATTAATTTCTCCCAAGTGTGTGAAATGCAAACAAGACACAAGCTGTCACCATTGAAATCCTGTCCAATAACCAGTTCTGGGAAGGGGTCAGGACCGGGTGGGGGTGGCCCGGGGGCCTGCATTGCTGTGGAGACTGTCAGTGGGGGACAAGGAAGACATTCGAGAGGCACACTGGGCTGAGGGCCCGTCCAGAAAACCCTGACGCAGTGACCATGACCAGCCCCTGGAGGTCCCCAGGGCCTTGGGCCGCCATGTTAGGAAGCCTTGGGTGGGAGCTAACAGGGTGGAGGCAGAGACACAAAGGGACCTTGCAAAGGAGACGGCTGCCGGCTGCTCTACGCCTGACAGAGCGCCGGTGAAGAAGCCAGGGTCATGGGCGTTGTGGGCACAGACAACAGACAGCCAGACTCGAGGTGTCTCAAGCTGGAGTTTCTGATGGCCGGGCTGCCACTAATTGAATCTTGGCAGGCAGAGAGACAGCTTGCAGATCGCAAGGAGGTGATAGACGCCACCTACCTTGGGTTCAGTTAGGCCATTGCTGTGCTCTGAGTGACACAGGTCCCCTGCTCCCAACCAGGAAATGGGAGGGATACTCGTCCTGATCTCTGGGTCCCAAGTGAGTTGATCAGAGACTTCAAGTGCCCACCCGACTCAGACAGGGGCTCAGAGTGCCCACCCCCACCCCCGGGAGCCTAGATGGTGGCATGGTACCCGGATCGGGGAACGGGGCACCTGACCGTTTTGCAGAGGGCCCAGCGCGAGTGGGGAGGGCAGAGAGGCTCTGGATCCGTATCAGCCACGGGGAGCTGCGAGGTGGAGAGAAGGAGAGCCGAGGTATCAGGGCCAAGGGCAGAGCAGGGCGGGGGCCGCCTGGGCACCGCGGGCACCGTGGGCTCAGGCCCATTCACGGCGTGCCGTTCCCTAGCACTGAGCCCGTGTGTACACCGTCTTAGTCCGTGTCATCCCAGGGAGGGGGGGCGCCCGTGAGGCCTGCCAGCTTCTACAGTGAGCTCTCTCCGCCTCCCACCTGCCTCCCACCCCCAGACCACTACCCCCAGAGATTAGCAAAGGCTGGAAAATTAGAAGCAGGAGGAAGGTTTGGGGGAAGCTGAGCCTGAGGGCTGATGGGTAGGTCTTCAGGAACACCAGGGTTGTCAGAGAATGGGTGTTGAGTGGGTGGCTCTCCGTCTTCGGCTCTGGGCAGAGCACAGGAAGCAGGCTCGGGGCTGGTTAGAGGTGAGGAGGGGGACCGGCCAGCGGGCTTGGCTCTGGGCACGTCGGCCACCGGAGCTCCCTGGAGGGCGTTCCTGGAGGCGGCTGGGTGCCGCCTGGCGTCGGGTCCGTCATGTCCGGTCCTGCGGCCGGCATCTGTGACAGGTGCACCGTGCGTCTGGGAGTCCCTTCGGATTCCAGCCCAGCTCCCAGCCACCCCAGTGTCAGTGTCCCATCTGTGTGTTAACATAAAAGCTTAAAATTTTTTAACGTTTATTTGTTTTGTGATTTATTTTTATTTTTTTAATCAAAGATTTTTTAATGTTTATTTTGGAAGGAGAAAGCAACAGGGCATGAGTGGAGGAGGGACAGAGAGAGGGAAACACTAAATCTGAAACTGGCTCCAGGCTCTGAGCTGTCAGCACAGAGTCCAACGCGGGGCTCGAACCCACGAACTGTGGATGGAGATCATGACCCGAGCTGACGTCGGTCGCTTAACCAACAGAGCCACCCAGGTGCCCCTGTTTATTTGTTTTTGAGAGAGGAGGGTGGGTGGGTACGGGGAAGGGGCAGAGAGAGAGGGAGACACAGAATCTGAGGCAGGCTCCAGGCTCTGAGCTGTCAGCACAGAGCCCAACACGGGGCTCAAACCCACAAGTTAAGAGTTCATGCCCTGAGCCGGTCAGACGCCCAACCCCATGAGCCACCCAGGCGCCCCTAACACACAATAGCTTCTCCCTCGTGGGGTTGCCGCGAGGATCAGAGGGAATAGCGGATGTAAAGACGTGTTTCTAGTGCAGAATTACTGCGTGAACGCGCCGCCCCAGCACCCACGCGCCCGCGTCCACCAGCAAGGGCTCTGGTTGGCATGAGCTGGTGCGTGTTTTGGGGAGCATTCTGCTGCTGTTCGGCGCTCACCCACCTCCCCCTGCACCTTCCCAAGGCCCAGCAGACACCACCCATCTGAGCGAGTAACTTGCTGGGGTCGGCCGTAGGTGAGACCCCCTCGGTCATCTTGCCCCCTCTCCGAGGTGAGGGCACCTGGGAGGCGAGGGCACCATGGTATCCAGCAGAACGAGGTCACAGTCTGGGATCACTCCCTCGAGAACTCTAACCCACGACTCTTTGGAGCCCCTGTGGGCTCCCCAGGGAGGGAGGTTTCATTTACCCCCGGTGGCTCCAGGCCTGGGCTGCCCCTCGCTTTTCCTAAATCCCTCAGCAGGGCCCCTCCCTGTGGGCCGGGCCGGATTGGCCTTTGGCGGCTCCAGGCAGGGGTTAATTAGCAACCACGCAGGGCAGAAGGGTGGGTACCAAAGGGGAAAAAGTGGGGAAGTGGCAGAAGTTGAAGAAGCCTCCCGGGGCTCTGCCGGCTGCGGGAACTAGTTCCTGATTGCTCACTGAACAGTGTCCCGAGACCCTGACCTCCGGTCCCCTTCCACCCTGCGGGAGTGGGGGGCCACTGACTCAGCTCCTTCTTCAGGGGTGACCAGGGCCAGGGGTCAAGTGCACTTCCCAGCTGGTCTGGACTGGATGCCTCGTACTCAGGGAGGTCAAGAGTCGAGCGACATGCTGCCGGTCATAGGGTCGCCAATGTGCCCAGTCACGCAGGCGGGTGCCCGGCTCCGGTCTCCACAGGGGCCCAGACCTCGGCCCCACTCCGGCCATGGAACCTCAGCCAAGGTCTCAGTGCTCCGGACCCCAGTGTCCTCACCCGTAAAGCAGGTGTCAGTGTGGCTCCCGGGCACATGTGTTGGTCGCTGGGGCAGCCATAAGGACACAGCACAGGCAGAGGCGTAGCCAGAGGGGACCCACGTGCTGGGGCCTCTGGAGGCTGGAAGTCAGCGGGCTCCGTTTCTTCCGAGGCTGGGACGGAGAGGCTGTCCCCCTGCCATCGGGGGTCTGCTGAGCACTCGTGTGCCAGGCTCCCTTCCAGGGGCTTTCTGTGTTCCCTCAGCAGCGTTCATGGCCCTGGGCCTGCCTCCCCGCGCTGGCCGGTGGCCCTTCCTTGGTGCTGACTGAGCTCCCGCCCTAAAGCCCGATGCCGGTTCTGAGGCTGCAGCACGGGGCCCTCCCTGGCCTGCTGTGGCCGGACCCAAACTCCCGAGGGAGAGTGTTCTTCATGCTATGGCTGGACCCCCGTAGGGACCAGGCAGGGACCGACTGCGGCTTCTTTTTCTCCTTTCTCTTCGGAATTTATCCCGCATGTGTAGCCCAGTTCGAGTGCCTCTTGGAATTTGCGTCTGCCGCCAGCTGCTCATCTCACGGCCGAGCTGAGTTGTGATTGGTACCCGGGAAGACAGTGGACGGATGTCCAGGGCGGGTATGTGTTCAGTGCGGGGATCCCTCCCCGTGACGTCCCTCCCTCGGAGACTTCGGCTTGTGGGGGAGGGGAACGCGGAGTCAGGCGGCTGGTCCACCGCGGAGATGGTCCGGGCCCAGGGTCTTACGTGCACTTTGTCTCTCTGTCGTCTGGGCCAGACATACGGCATCCTTCTCGGGACCCTGTCACTGGGAGCTGCCGGAGCCACAGCGGAGGACAATTCCCTTGGACAAGGAGGGTGGGCATGCTGGGCCCCTCCCTGGCCTCTCCCATCCCCCTCCCCTTTTTCTCTCTGTCCCTCTGTCCCTTCTTCCTCTCTGTAGCTCTGTCGATAGTCCATTCTTTCAGCCTCCTGTCTGTTTCTGGGTCCCTCAGTCTGTCTTGCCACTTGCTCTCTGTCTGTCTGTGTGTCTTCCGTGCTCCGGAGCCGTATCCGTGTTCCTCTCCTCCACCTTGTTCCTGGTGCAGGGACCAGTGTGGGACCCCGCGTGGGCACCGTCCACCAAGAAGGAGGGGACGCCACTGTGACAGCTGTCTCCGTCCCACGGAGCCTTCTGGAGAAATCTCTGGCCCCTATAGGCCCGGCAGCCAGGATTCTGCCCGGCACCTGAGAGAAGCCTGCGGCCCGCTGGGCGCCGACGCACGGCCTCCCCTCTCCGGCCTCGCTGCTCTGTCCACACTCTTCTAGTGGCGGAGCAGAAAAATCGCCTCCTTCCTTTTCATTGTGAGGCAACTTGGATTCTGTTCTCGTGCTGAACAGCTCAGTCTAAAAAATGATTAAGGTGTGTGTTTCAGCTGAGCTTGCCATGTAAATGTTTTAACCCGAATTGTCAGAGGGATAATTACAGCTGTGTCAGCGGGGCTCTGAAGGGCGCTCCCTTCTGTCTCCAGGGGTGGCGCTGCCCGCACCTTCCAGGCCGCCCTCTCCCCTCTGCCTCCTCTGGTTTTCTTTCCCCTTTCCCACTTCCCCTGCCCCGATCTCAAGAAGACACAGCCCTGGCGTCCCCCACCGCCCCAGAAGGCAGCAACATTCATCAAAATCTTTCCACCGGCCACACTTTGTGCCAGGACTTGATCCACGCTCCTTCCATGGAGAGCTCATAGCTCCCCGGGGAGAGAGAGAGGCTCTGCTTGTTCCCATTTTACAGATGACCGAAGGGAGACTTGAGGAGCGCTCCGTGACTTGTTGCAGGTCACACCGTCGGGGCGGGGCCCACGCACAGTTGTCGGAGGCCGGAGCAGCTGGAGAAGGGCTGGGGGGGACGTGTGCCCGCGTGTGCACAGGCCCACGTGTGTGCAGCGTGCGCACGCGTGCACGGGAATGCGTGAGTGCATACCTCTAATGTGCCTGTGTGTGGGGGGGGGGCTGGCCTGGGTCACGGTCGGTCACACCGCGGCTGGAGATGTTGCAGGAGCCGGTGTCAGGACCAGGGATGGAGCGTGAGGACACGGTGCTGAGTCTGACCATTGTCCTGCAGGACGTGGGGAGACACGGCGGCAACTCTGGGCGGAAAGTGTGCGGTCAGGGGTGTGTTTCGGAAGGCTCACTCTGCGAGCAGTTTGGAGGGTGGACTTGGGGATAGTAGAGAGGGGGGCAAAATGCCAGGAGAAAGCCAGTGATGGTTGGGGGGCCAGGTGGCCTTAGAACAGGACATGGGTACTCAAGACGAAGGAGGCAGAATTTCCAGGAACAGGGAATGGGCTGGGGGAGTGCACATGGTGCTCAGGTTTCTGGCTGGCCTGTGTGTGTGTGTGTGTGTGTGTGTGTGTGTGTGTGTGTGTGCGTGTGTGCACACGCTCGCGCTCTGGGACCCTTCTCCAGGATAGAAGGGATAGTAGAGAGGAGATGTGGGCTTGGGGGCAAAGGGGCTCTGAATGTAAGACTTTGAGGACCAAAGCCCCTAATTCTCTCCATTCTACTGTCTCAAAGCTAGAGGAATGGGAGTGAGCACCCCATTCCTGGAGGTATTCAAGCCTAGTCAGGTGGCCTCTTCGTGGGGGTTGTTCAGAGGGCCTTGCTGGCCTGGGAGGGCAGGTGGAGGGTGTCTTAGCTTGGACACCCCCCAGAGCACAAAGTGCTCAAGACTGGGGCTAAACAGCAGAAATTCTCACCATTCTAGAGTCTGGGTATCCAGATCGAGGTCCGGCAGGGCCAGGTTCTGGTGAGAGGGTGACAGACAGAGCACTCTGGTCTCTTCTCTTGTCATAAGGCCACCAAAATTGCCTCCTCAGAGCCCCATCTTCAAATACAGTCACACTGGAGGTTAGGGCTTCCACAAGTCGACTCTGGGGGACACAGCTCGGCCTGCGGCAGGGGCTTGGCCAGCCTGGCCCCCCGGGTCACCACGCTGCAGCCCCAGTGGCTCTGAGGAGTCAGGACTAAGACACCTGACCTTGGTCGTGGTCCTCGGGGCCTAGAGTTAGAGGGAGTGACGAGCCCGGCCTCTCCCCGTGCCCCTTGGCATCCCATCGTCCTGTGAAGTCACCTCGGAGCCGACAAGCTGTTCTCTGCATCCTGTGGCTTCCGCTGGCGCGTCTAACTCGTCCTGCCCTCCAGCTGACAACTCTCAGCCCCTCTGACTATATGGCCATTCCTTGCACCTCCCCCCTCCCCAGTGCTTCCCTCTGGCAAAGCTAAATATTAATTATGTCCTTTTATTTCATGATTATTCACGGGCACCAATGCACCCCGTCACTGAGGGAAAAGTCAGCCCTGGGAGATGCGAAGAAGTGGCAGGTCGCGGTGGTGAGCTGCCCAGCAGTCCTGGAACACCAGAGATAGTTGGTTGGCTGGGGTGCCTGGGCCTGTTTGTTACCAGGTGGTCTCAGAGCCGTGCCTGATGCACAGGTCACTGTTTTGGATGGAATTTCACCCCAGGGAAGAGGCAGTTTGCCCAGCTAGGGGGTGTAGGGGAGAGGTGCGCCCTTAGAACTGGGGCTGGAGACAGATGTCACCTGGAAGACACCGGCACGGCTAGGGAGCTAACGGGAATGCGCACCCACAGGGCACCCAGGACGCTTTGGGAATGCGCTCCCACGGGGCACCTGGGACGCTTTGGGGACACGTGGGTCCTGGAGAAGATACGGCCCACTTAGTGTGCGGCGCCGAGTCTAAACCAGACGCACAGCAGGAAGCTGGCCCGGGGGTGTGAATTTGGGTGTACTGGCGTGTGTGGGGGGCGTTCTGCACACCAGATGACTAAGGTGAATGGTGAGCTGCAATGAAAGATCCATTTCTTTGTATGACACGCCTTCCTGGCCCAAGGGGTTCACACACATGTGCTCATTGACTGAGGCACAGCTGGACGGGGTCCTGCTCTGGCCCTCGGCCCCAGGGGTGCAGTCCCTCCGGAGGCCACTGGTGTGCTGGTTGCCAGCACCCAGCCCAGAGCCTCCATCATGGCGGGTGGGGAAGGCATCAGAACGTTCTGATCGTTTCCAAGTTGCGGAGGCCACGAGGTTATCTTCATTAGAAAGACACGTGATGCCTGGTGAGGCACTGTCCCATTCATAGAGACTTGTTTTAGATTCAGATGGAAAAGCTCTCAGCTTCTCTGTGGGGAACCTTAAAATTCTCCATTGGCGCCCCTCCTCTCTCTGTCTCTCTCTGTCCCTCCGCCTGGCAAGTGACAGGGCAGACCAGCCGTTCACCTTCCGTGAGTGCTCGCACTGTGTGCCGGCCTGCTTGGCTCATCTTCCACGCAGAGGGAGGGGTGGAGAGGGAGGAGCCCAGGGGGGAGGCAGGAAGGGCTTGGAGAGGGCCAGACTGCCCCTTCCGCTCATGGGGACCCTCCTCTTCCAGGAGACAGGGTCACAGAGGGTGGAGGACGCGCAGGAGGACCGGGACACCTGGCCTCCACCTCGGCCACCCTTTCCTCACCAGGCCCCCCTTGAAGGCCCTGAGTCTCTCTTGGTGTCTTCATCTGTGAAATGGAGCCAGTTTTTGAGTGGAGCTCAAAGCAGGAGGGGAAACAGCACAGTGGTTCTTAGACAGAGTTTCTAGAAATCTCACTTTTCAAGATGGACGGGAGGGTTTTGCCGCTAAAACCTAATAATAGTGTTTCCCCCGGGGGAGTGACACCACTCCCGGCGGATGTCCGGGCCCCATCTCATACGGGAGACTCGGCTCCGCTCAGGGGTCTCCGAGGACTCTGCTCACCCCTGCTCACCCCTGCACACCCCTGTGCACCCCTCCTCACCTCTGCTCACCCCTCCGCAACCCTGCTCACCCCTGCACATCCATGCGCATCCATGCACATCCCCGTGTACCTCTGCTCATCTCTGCTCACCCCTGCACAGCTCATCACTGCTCATCCCTGCACACCCCTGCTCACCTCTGTGCACCTTCAGCCAGGAGGTGCCACGTTGGGTCCTTCCCCCTGGGCCCTTGGTCCAGCGGGTCACAGCCTCTGGTGGCCCCACTCCTCCGGTGTGCCCTGCTCCACCAGTGACAGGGCCCTCCTTGTGTCCCCAAGCTGCCATATCCACCTGGCCTCACCTACGCTGATGAGAGGGCGAGGCCAAAGGCTAGCTCTGCCTCTGCTCACCTTCCTGGGGGCCTTCACCCCTGCCTCCTCCTCGCTCATGTGGCGGAGGCTGGTGTCCTTCCTCCAGACCGAGTGTCCCCTCCTCTCCTCTCTCCCCTTCCTGTCCGGGCCTTTGACTAGAACATAGGGCCCTGACACCTCACCCTGAAGCATCCGCATTTGGGGTGTTTTACCGTTTAGGGCTTCCCCAAATTACGGGGAAACCCTCACCTCCCATCTGCCTGAATGGAAGGCCAATCAAAGAGAAGGTCAGGGCCCTTTCTGAACATCACGGATGCAGTCACCTGAACGGACAGGCTGACTGAAAACTTGAGTCACCTCCTCGATGTTAGGCCTTCACACAGACCAGGATGTCCTGTTTGAAGTTTCTCTTTCATAAGTGTTTTAAATTGTGGCAAAATGGTCCACATGTCAACATTTACCATCTTCACAAGGTTTGCATGTATAGATCAGTGGAATTAAATTTCTCTTCCATAATATTTTTTAAAAAATTAATGTTTATTTATCCTAGAGAGACAGAGAGCGAGCAGAGGAGGGGCAGAGAGAGAGGGAGACACAGAATCCGAAGCAGGCTCCAGGCTCCGAGCTGTCAGCACAGAGCCCCACCCGGGGCTTGAACCCACCAACCGCGAGATCATGACTTGAGCCAAAGTTGAATGCTCAGCTGACTGAGCTGCCCAGGCTCCCCTCTCTTCCATAAGTTTTAATACCTGTTACTAGTTACCACCTGATAGTACTACTAGGAGGGGGGACAAAACATTTGAAGTTGAATGCACCTGTGCGCCCAGGTGCCATCCTCTTGGGGACATGTCTGGAGCCCTTTCCAGCCAAAGCTTTGGATTCTGCGCAGACCTGATGTCGGCCCCAGAATCCTCTGCTTGTAGCTCTGTGACTTTGGACCAGTGTCTTTCGTTTTCTTGTCCATGAAATCTAAGCAGTGAGCCTTCCCCCGGGGAGAGAGGAGGAGTAAAGTAAGAACGCCCAGAGAGCAGCCGGTGCGCGCCGGCCCGGGGAGAGGCGCCTCTTGCGGAGGCCGCCCTCGGGTGGTCACGAGCAGCTTCTCCGCCGAGCAGGAAGTGCTGAACAGGCCGGATCCTGTTCGAGCGGGTTAAAAAAATGAAAGTAACGCCAGCAGGAAGAGACTGGGTGAAAACCAGCCCGGCCTGAAGCCGATCGCTGACCTCCTGCTTCGTGAAGTCGATCCTGACTATCCATTTCCTCCCCGAGCCTTCACCTAACAGGAAAGTCCCTGCAGGTGTGAGCTGGGACTTACAAAGAAGGTTGGGAGATAGCAGCCCTGGAAAAATAATTCCACCTCTAAACACCTGTGTTAACAAGTGCTGTATTTGTACAGCTCTTTTCTTTTTCAAATGCTGTTGACACACACCTATTCTCTTACCCGCTCAGGTGTGGGCTGCATGGCATCTGGGGACCCGCTGGCCGGGGGCCAGCCTGCCCCGGCAACTCGCGGCTCTGAGGCCGGGCCCTTCCCGCGGCCTGTGTGGCACCCCGGCTCCCGGGGCGACCGCCTGGAGCTCAGCCAAACCCCGATGAGTGTGCGTCCCGAGGCGGAGTTGGGGCCCATTAGGGGATAGTGACCCCAGCTGGATAAAGAGGACACCTGGTCTGTTCCTCCTGGCCAGGTCGCTTTGAATTTTCACACTGAGGGGAAATTTGAACCCAGCAAGCACCTGAATACTGCCCTGACCAGGACGCGGGAGTGGGGGACACCGAAGTCCATCAGCGAATGGAGGGCAGAAGAGAAAGTCAGTTTCATGCAGGCGGGTCTTTCCGAACCCTCCAATGTGGCTAGCATCCAGTTGGATCCCAGGGAAGCCCTTGGATGAACTCCTGTCTCAGCCTGGAGACCTGACGACCTTGGATGCCTGGTACTCAGGCCCAGGCTCGACACATGACAAATGTCTGCATCCATGTGACGTGGGGGCCCCCGAGTATCCCGGGGGCATAGCCAGACATCTTGCAAATTTATTCACGCTAAACCTTGTATCTAGGAAAGCTGTGCATTTACAGAAAGGCTCCCGCCCTCCACACCCGTTAACAGGTGGCAGAACCTCAGTGGGTCTGTGTCCTCCGGGCACCAGGGTCCACCCATCACTGGGAGCACAGGTGGTTGGGTGGTCGGGATTCCTCTAGTTTTCCCCGGGTCCTTTTTCTGCCCCAGGATTTCCCCCCAGGATCCCTTATTACATTCGGTTTCATATCTCTGTGACCTCTTCTGGTGACAGTTTCTCAGACTCCCCCTGTTTTGGGTGACCTTGAGGGTTTTGAGGTCAGCGATTTTGCAGAATGCCCCTCAACTCGGGCTGGTCTGATGCTTTTCTCATGGTTCGGCCAGGGTGAAGGGTTTGAAGAGAAGACCGCAGAGGTCGTTACATGAGAGCACGCGAAGGGAACGTCCGGCAGGTGCCTGCGACACTCGCCGTGGCCTTGACTGGCTGGCGGACGTAGGGGCGGCCAGGGGTCTGCGCCGCGAAGTCACCCAGGTCCTTCCATGTCGTCCTCTGCAGAGGCAAGTCGCGGAGCGCCGTCCACACCCACGGCGGGGGCTGGCTCCTCTCCAGGGGCAGGACTCACATAGACGGTTTAGCATTCTCCTGCAGGGGTGCATCATTTCTTCTCCACAGTGTCTATCTACCATCATTTGTTTAGGTGGGTGCCGTAGACTTATTTCGAACTTGGCGCCGCGTTACCTATCCCGTCACTCGCCTGGGCCGGTCCAGCTCCGGCCGCCTGGGGCTCCTCCAGGCTGGTGCCCGTGGTTGGGACACGCTCTCATCCATTTGGTTTTCAGGCGCTCCCTTCAGAATAAAGGAACTGCTGCAGTCCACACCTGCGGGCTTTCTGTTTTAGGCGCTTTATTTGCATTTTCACTGTGTAATAATAACTACTCATTTCTTCCCTTAACACACTCTCTCTCTTCCTCTCCGACCTTCAGATTTCACTCTTGTCCTAAGAGTGGCGTCACGGGGCAGTGAAAGGAGCACGGGCGGCAAGGCAGCGGTCAGGTTCATCCCCAAGCGCCACTCCTCCCCGGCTGTGTGGCCTCGAACCCCAGCCTGCAGCCTCTGACCTGTGCGATGGAGACACCACCGTGCAGCTCAGAGGAGGCTGTGAGTGTTTGCGGCCCCAGGAGCAGATCTGCCTTTCCTGTCCCTGGCTCTGGCACTAAGTGACGGTGTGGTGTGATCTTTTCAATACTTTGAAGTTCAGTTTTCTTATCTGTAAAATTGGGACTGGACCAGAATCTCGAAGATTCCCTTCCTGTGCATGTGGGCTCAGGTGCAGTTGACAGTGGGGGTAGGGGGGGAAGGGGTCATGGGAGAGAACAGGACAAGGACCCGTAGCCACCAGGACCTCGGCAGCCCGGCCCGTGACCAGCCCCAGCCTCGGATCAGAATGAGCTTTGCCATCCACCTAGCAGAGAAGATGGCATTTTGCACTAAATTTTACACTTAAAAGCACGTCTGGGCGGAGCCCCCCATGCGACGCCGCAGCCGCATGCCTTGGCTGGCCGGGCACCGGCTGGAGCCTCAGGCCAGTCCGGCCTGTTAGAATGTGAAGCATGTTTGCTCTCGCTGGTGTGCAAATGCGCACACATGTGTCATACGTTCTTAGACATCGGGTCTTCTCAGCTTGCTGTGTCCTTCTCTACCCGCAGTGGTATTTGTCAGCTTCTGGCGGAAGGTGGGATTTGGGTTGGGGTATGAGGTTGGGCTTCTGGTGTGAGTTTCCGAGGTTACAGGTGCTGAAACCAGGCTCGGCGCCTGGCTGTAGGTGGGGTGTGGCTGCCCGTCGAGCTTCCTGTGGGAACTGGGGCTCCGTTAGTGATGGGGGCCAGTTCACCAGAGCAGAAAAGGGGCAGATTGGGAGGACGGGCCCTGGAAATGGCGCCAGGGCAGGGTTGGGGGAGCAGAGCACGTGGTCCTGGCTTGGGGGGCTCAGCGCAGGCTGAGAGGACGGGGTGGGCTGCAGAGAGGGTCGCCCCAACGAGGTCTCCGGTTAGCAGGAGCCCAGGTGGTGGGTGCTCCAGGGAGCAGGGGTGGCGGGAGCAGGTGAGTGAAGGAGAAAGGGAATCTAAGTGTGAGCCTCAGTGTTGGTGGCCCCGGGGAGAGAAAGGAGGCCGCGGAATGTCCAGTCAAGGGGGTGAGGGGGAGCCAGGACAGGCTCCGAGGGCACAGGTCTGCTGGCCTCCCTTTTGTACCAATGGTTGCACAGATTACTGTCCAGACATCTTCCCACATGTGTGTAAGGATGGGTCACCGGGGACGTTTGAGGGGACAGTGTTTGTAACAGGATTAAATTGAGACAATGAGAATGCCCATTAGCAGGGGGTCGGGGTTCATCTGAAACATGAGTCTATACAGTGAGATATACACTCTGCACATACTGAAAAGAATAAAATAGGCCTGTAGGAATCGGTACGGAAAACACTGAAGAGACACGTTGCGGAGAGGAAAAACCAAATGTGGAGTGGAGAGGATCTTATTCCAGTAAGTGAATCTACAAATAGTGCTTGTACAGCGAATCTGTTAGGATGGGTTTTCCCACAAGGGACAAAATACCTGACTAACGCTGGTTAAAAAGATAAGGGTTGGGACGCCTGGGGGGCTCAGTCGGTTGGACCACTTCGCCTCAGGTCATGATCTCGGAGTCTGTGAGTTCAGGCCGCTCGTGGGGCTCTGTGCTGACAGCTCAGAGCCTGGATCCTGCTTCAGAGTCTGAGTAATCCCACATCTGGAGGGAAGTAATTGCTTCTTAGTAATGTTTTCAGGGGTCCACCCTGAAGGGTGTTCCTGGGCCACCCCCCTGACACATGCAGGCTTTTAAATCCTTCCACTTACGTCCTCATGGTCCTAAAGAGGCTGCTGTAGCTGCAAATACACATCCAAGTTCCCGGAACGAGAAAGGGGACTGGTCAGTGTCAGATGCATTTTTTAAAAAAATAATCTGGTAACTGAGAACTTTCTAGATGCTGCCCGGCCCCTCTTTCCCCTGCTGCCATGGGCCAATTCAGTCCCATATCTGTCGTTCAGGACAGGGCCCCAGGCTCACACCCAGTTGCAGGGAAAGATGGGAAAGCAAGAATCTGACTCAGTAGCCACTCTAACAGGGAGAGAGAGTCTGAGACGGCAGTTAAACTGGCCAGCCAATAGCGTTGACAGCAGTTAAACTGGCCAGCCAATAGCGTTGACAGCAGTTAAACTGGCCAGCCAATAGCGTTGACAGCAGTTAAACTGGCCAGCCAATAGCATTAGCCTTGTGCACATAAAGGGCCTGTTGGAAGGGTCCCCGGGTGGGGGAGCGGGAGCTCTGGATGGTAACGGCGCTGGGGAACAAGCTGGAGGCTCAGAGAGGGGAGAAAAGCTGCTTTTTCATTACATATTTCCTTACCATTCTGACTTGCTTGTTACTGTGTATATACTGGATTTTTCAGTTATAAAAAGGTAGTTAATTAAAATCAAACTAAAACGTAATGACATGCAGGGGATGGACAGGGCAACCTGAGACAGTTGATTCAGGAGACAGTTGGGGGGAGCCCTGAGGCTCCTGCCTGAGGGGTGGCATGGCCGAGGCCTGGGTGAGCAGGCTGCTCAAGGCGGGGGGTGTTGGTGGGTTTGGTGGTGGTCGTGTTGGTGGCCGCAGACCCCTGTGCGGGGCATCTGGGGTTGGGGGATGGGGGTGGGCCTCACCCAGGTCAGCACCAGCAGTGAGGGGAGAAGGGAAGCAGGGGCAGGGGGCTGGGAGAGCCCGGGCACCTCATCTTCTGAGCCTCGACTGGGTGGCCGTTCATGGCTTTCCTGCTGCCTTCTCTCCTAGAGGGCAGTGTTGAAACCAACTTCTGAGGAAAATCCCTCCCTGCCTTGCTATCGAGACTGACGTGTGTTTCTAATTCTGCTCACCAGCTGGACACATGTCTCTGACGACACAACGCCGAGCAGAAATGGGAAGAGGATCTGAATCAGTCCTTGAACCAGATGACTGGGATGAAATTGGGAGAGAGAGAAGGACCATGTGGTTTGGAGACTGATCTCACTTCCGGCGGGCAGGGGGCCATCTGTGCCACTGCACGTGTTGGGGAGGCCGGAGGGGAAGTGGAGGCCGGTGGCCTCAGTAAGTGCTAACTTCGTCTTTTCCCAGCTGATGAGTGATCCGTCACGGTCCTACATGTCGTGTAGGCTCATGACAGGACTTCTGTGTGGACCAGAGAACGGAACGCTCTGACCTTGACCTGGTTTTAAAATCGAGTTGCAGGATTTTGCAGGAGAATGGGCCCCTGCTCTCCATCAATCTATCTATAGGAAGGTCTTCCCCACCAAAGCCTAAGGTGGGAGATACTAGTTTGAGCCCTTGAAATTTCCCTTTAGCAAGGGATCCGTCTGTCCTAGTGGGTATTTGGTTTGCTCGAGTGTCAAGAGAACGCTCAACATCATGTGAATCTTGATGCTCATGAACTAAAAAGCCAGTGACAGTAATGCTCTGGCACCTTCATGGCAATGTATCAGCACTGACCGGATAGTCCAGGAAGGATTTTACAGAGATTCAAAGATTTTTCTGATAGCCATTGCTTAAACTACAAAGCAGACGAACTGCCTAGATCTGGGGTCATGAGAGCTTTGTATGAACTTACTGCGGGGAACAGAAACCGTCCCAGATATATTAAGTGGAAAGGGTCTTACTTAATACAGGGGATTTGGTCTTGAGAAAGGGCCGAAGGAGCAGGTTCTAGGCTGGGCTACTGGCAGGACTTCTAGAAGAATCCAGAGCTGGGCATCAGGAGGGGGCCATCTGATTCTCCTGGAGAATCACCCCCCCCCCCCCCACCAAAGGCTGCAACGAGGGGTCAAGAAGCCGGATCAGGACTCGCAGGAGCTAGAGGATGGACACTGTGAAGTTGCGGCTGGAAGCCTTGGGATCTCTACCTCTTCACGGACAGTTCTTGTCGGAACAGCACGTGCGCCTCACTCTGCCTTCTGATCATGTCCTTTGCTGC
The DNA here is from genome assembly GCA_004023845.1 of Helogale parvula. Lineage (NCBI taxonomy): Eukaryota > Metazoa > Chordata > Mammalia > Carnivora > Herpestidae > Helogale > Helogale parvula. Next base: position 125,216 of record PJEM01004984.1, on the reverse strand, counting down.
AAGCCAGTTTACATCCGAGCCTAGCTGTAAGGAGGCCTGCGAAACGTCTTCCAACTCTTGCTCGGGACTGAAGGAAAGGCCAAATGGGCCATTCCTGAAGGCCCAGCTCACAGGTGCCAACAGGTGTTGGGTGGCTAAGGTGGATGTGTGCAACACTGATTCTCTAGGAAAAGTGTGGCTCAGACACACCTCATGCTTTGCGCGGGTAAGTCATATAAAGCAACCGTTTCTCCCAATTTCCACAGGTGATACCGGATGCTTCCGCTCTCAGCTCTCACCGTATTTTCACACGGGGCCTTGAACAAACACCAGCTGCCCCGGTTGTCAGATGAAGGTGTGTGGCCCACCTGAGGCTGGCCTGGAGCTCCGAGGTGACTCCACACGGTATCTCTTAGCTCACACCTTGGGTCCTGAGCTCAGCAAGTCTTATAAAAACACTTCTGTGAAGAGCGACTCTTTGTTCCTGGGTTTTCCAGACTTCAAGGGCACTTCACTGAGGGGGTTTCTGAGAGCTCATGGAGATCAAAGCAAATTAGGAGGAAGAGAACTTGTGGAAAGCTTGGTATAGCCCAAGCAAAAGTGGACTGTTGCCCAAGCAACCGGGTCTGGTGTGAAACGCTGGCCGCGCAGCCTCCAGGGCTCTGCCTCGTCGGGGCAGCCATGCCGGCCTCCTGCGCAGAGGAGGACTCGTGGCGTGGCCAGCTCCGTGACGCTGGGGTGACGCCGTGGGGAGCGGAGGTCTGCTTTGGTCCCGTGATGCGTTCACTCAGCCAGCGAGGGTAAAGGGCAGTTTTTCCCGTGGAAGTCTGCCAATTCCCAGCCAGCGCCTCGGTATCCAAAGGACGAAAGGGAGGGGATAAAAGTTTAGGAAGGGGTCCCTCCTGCCTGCATACCCCTGGGCCCCAGTGACACACCAGAGATGCTTAACAACTGACCAAAAGCCCATGTTTGACCACTTTTGTGATGTCAGCACGTCACCATGTGGAATTCTAGGCTTCCCACATTTGGGAAGCAGAGGTCAAGCTCGGCTTAGCGATCCAGTGAGGGCTGGCCCTCGCATGTCCCCCTCATTCACACCTGTCCGTGACCCCCCAGCATCCATGGAGGGGTGAAGAGCGACCAGCCTGAGCACCAAGGAGACAGAGGGGAACACAGGCTGCCGGGCCCCAGGGGTCTGGCCGTGGGGAGGCAGACGTCGCCCTGAGGTGGAAGATGGGCTAAAGTCACATGTGGAGACGGTTCTCCAGAAGGAATGGTTTTGGGGCACCACCCTACCCACTTCCTATCCAGTGCCAGTGACCTCAGATCAGAGACTTGTCCAAGGTCACACAGCAAGTGACTGCCCTTCCCCAGGCCCCCAGGCCCACCGGAACTGCACTCTCTCTCCCCTGTGGTTCGTTCCTCCTCCCTCCCCCCCTTCCAGACCCAGGAAGGAGCTGGAGTCCCTGGGCGGGCAGAGGACATCCGAGGGCTGTCCCTGGAGAGTCGGGCAAGCCCTGCAGGGACCCGGTCCAGCAGCGGGGCGGAGCCGGGCTGGCACAGACGCCCCGTGGCTCATCCTGAAGGTTTCCAACAGGAAGGGCCCCTCCTCCATCTCTGTTTCTAAGCCTCAGGCCACCCAGTGTCCTTGGGAAGCTTGCCTCCAGGACCCCACCTCCCACCGCAGGTGCATCGGCTGTCATCGGGAGGGTGCCGAGGGTAAGAAGAGCTCAGGCGGCCGCAGTGCATCTGGGGCTTCTGAGCTGTGTGGCGTCGAGCCTGTTACTACACCTCTCTGAGCAGTGTTTTCCTACCCACAGCAGTGAAGCGAACTTGCCATTTTTACGGACATTGAGAAGGAAGGGGGCGCCTTTGTAAACGTACCGGGCCCAGGTGGGAAGGCCTCTCTCAAACCCGAGTGCCGAGCTGTGTGGTTTAGGGCACTCCTCATGCGACCCTGTGACCCAACCTCCACATGATCTGACTGAGGCTGAGGACCATGCTTCTTGCCCAGAGGCCTCTGAGCGGGGGGGGGGCGGGGGGGGAGGGCACAGCCCACTGGGCGTTGGCTTTGCCATAAGCTCTCAGGCCACCCAGGAGGCCCTGCCCCCTCCTTCCTATCTTCCCTCTCTTTTTGCCATGTTTAAGGACCTTGGCTCGAGAAGCGCCAGCCACAGTCCTGAATGGGCCCTTTCTCCCAGGAGGACACCTGGATGGAGGTAGGGGCGACTGGAGGCGGCAGAGTGACAGCAGGTGTACAATGGTTTCTGTTTGCCTCTTGGATCTTGGGTTTTTCCTCTGATAACATTCATAGAGGGCTGGCCTGTCGGACATTTGCTTCCCGCCCTGAGGGCTGGCAGTGCCCTGGTTGGGGAGGAGGAGGAGGAGGGGGAGGAGGAGGCGGGTCAGGAGGAGGAGGAGGAGGAGGAGCAGTGAGGAGCCTGAACACACTGTTCCTGAAGGTGTTTAGAAAGTGGCGTTTTCTCCACCAGAGCTTCCTCTCGGGCTGCGGAGTTCCTGAGACATTTGCATGTAAAGGGCGGCCCTCCTCCATGACGCAGGGGGACGAGATACTATCGGAACAAGAGTATATTTAGAAGACAGGAAATCAGCCCTCCAGCCTGCCCTTGACGTTACCGCAGGCCTTTTTCGCCTCGTGAGCGCGGCGGACGGGTTGATGGAGGCCACAGAGCCGAGCCGAGGGAGAGGACCCGGCCAGCGCCTTTCTTCTAACGCATCTCTTCCCTTTTCTCCTCCTGCTCTCGCTCTGTGTCTACGCTTGCCTGGTTGTCCCAAGGTGATGGGGAGGCATTGCTAGGAACTGAGTCATTGTGCTGGATTTTTTCAGCGGAGTCCCTGATTAGTAAACCTGTTTCAAGAATGGGAAGATGCACAGGGGCTATTTTTGTGTTCTTAGCATCAATGTTCCTAATTCCTAGAACAGACACCGATTGCTTGTCTTCCTTCGAGCGTAGACAGACACTTAGCAGCTGCGTGACCTTTGGCTAATTAGACTTGCTGAGCACCGGTTTGCTCATCTGTAAAATGGGGCTAATAGCACTTACCTCAGAGGCAAAGGACGCGATGATCGTGCATGTCTCCCCCCCCCCCCAAGCACCCTCGTTTCTGCTGGGGTAAGACAGCCTGCTCCGGCACCAGCGTGGGGCCCCCTGAGCCCCCCATGTGCTCTGTGCGGGTGTGTTTAGCAGTTTCCAGTCCATCTTCGGTCAGCGACTGGAGGACCCACCAGCGTGGGGCCCCCTGAGCCCCCCATGTGCTCTGTGCGGGTGTGTTTAGCAGTTTCCAGTCCATCTTCGGTCAGCGACTAGAGGACCCAAACCAAAACCTATACTTAGATCATCAACCAGGGGAAATTTGGCAAGTTTGCTGAGTAGGTGAGCATTTGCCAAGCCCCTCTGTCCGGCCCTGTGAGGGCCACTGGGGACGGAGAAGCGCCGTGGCCGTGGCCGGGGACTCTGTCCGGGGTGGTGATGGACACAGGAACGGTTACGAGGCAGTGTGGAGGGAGAGGTGGGACGGGGGCAGCACACTCAGCCTAGGGACTTGGGGACCAGCTTCTCCAGGACGTCCGAAGGCACCCCGGGGTGGGGGGTGACGACATGGGGAGGGTCGGGTCTGCTGGTCAGGGAGTTTTTACAGGCATGCTCAGGGCAGACACGTTCTCTCTCTTTTTAATGTTTATTTTTGAAAGAGAGACATGGCGTGAGCAGGGGAGGGGCAGAGAGAGGGAGAGAGAGTCTGAAGCAGGCTCCAGGCTCTAAGCTATTAGTGCAGAGCCCAATGCAGGGCTTGAACTCATGAGCTGTGAGACCATGACCTGAGCTGAAGTCGGACGCTTAACCGACTGAGCCACCTGTAAGGACGCAGGTCTGAATCAAACTGACCCCATGACAGGTTTCAAGTTTCCCCTCTGACCTTGGAGGCCTAGGTGTCGGTTTCTCAGAATCATTAGACAATAGAAGGGCACACATTGCCCAAGGCAGGAGGGACCACCCTTGTAACACCCAATCAGTAAAGGCTGGCTAACACCCTTACCATTTCTAAGGGCAGGCCTAGAAGGCTAGTCACACCCTGCGTGAGGGTCCTGGGTCCTGGGTCCACTCTGTAATTGGTTAACGCTCTAAATGTTGTGATTGGCTCCCGCCAAAAGTAACAATGTATAAGGTTAAAGTTACTGCCAATAACGATAGGCGGTAGTGATCGGGTCACTGTACCTGTGTCACAATTTCCTGTAACTCCCCCTTCCCAAGCCCATAAAGGCCCTACCCTGCCTTTGTTCGGGGCTCTCAGCATGGATCCACCGCGCTGGTGAAGTCTGTGAGCCCGAGCTTATAATAATAATAATAAAGCCCTTTGCTTTTGCATACTTGACTCGGTCTCCCTGGCGGTCTCTGGTTTTTGGGGATGATAATGAAATCTTGGGCATAACACACCCAGGTGTCCCCAGACACATTCTCTCAGAATAAGCCACGTGGGATACTGTGCCTTCCAAGAGAAACACATCTTTGGGTCTGTAAGTACCAGGCACTGTCAGGTTAGGGTCCACCGAGGGCTGGGCACTGTGCTCAGGTCACAGGTGGGGCTTGGACACATGCTGAGCACCTCACCGTGGGGGGAGGGCAGGGGGGGGCTTGCCCTGAGGTGGCCCGGCTGCTGGGTGAAGGGCCGGCGGGGGGTTTGCCCGGGAGAGAGTGGGGTTAACCTCGCCATGGAATTCTCCGTGTGCTTAACTGAAATCCCATTAAAGAACCCCAGGAGATTCATTGCTCCTCCACAACGCGATTCGATGTGTCACATTCCGCACATTTATATTGTGTGTGAAATAGAACACAATTAGCTATTGTATATATTACATCGTTGCTGTCGTAGTTAATTCCCAGCCCTCCCGCTTTCTTACCGGAGGGTCAGAGTGGAACTCAAGTTGGTCAGTGTAGCCAAAGGTCAGCATTTTCCATATGTTCAGAGAGGGAGTGGGGATCCTAGGTGAGTCTCGACTCTGGGGAAGTGCCATTTGGATTCTTCTCGAATGACCTGGAAAGTCCGGGTGTAATCGTTTGAGTGTATTTGAAGCATAGCATCTTGGGCTTGGGGGGCTGGTGTGCTCGCGAGGGGGGCCCTGCGGCATTGACCTGCATCTCTCAGAGCAGCTCAGTGTCCCGTGTGTGAAGTGAGGAAAATCAGGTTCCCCTGTGAAGTAAAATCAGAAGGCCCAGCCCAGAAAGCCACGTGCTGGGGCGGTGACTGACGGTGCTCAGCCAGGAGAGCCCCGGGGCACGCTGGGGGCGCGGTGGCTGTGGGCAGCAGGAGCCTGGAGGCTTCGAGGAAGTTCTAATGTGCCCGGACGCCCAGTGCGTTTACGGTGTCTGAGGTCCCCGGCCCCTGGCCAGCTGCTGGCTCCGAGGAGAAGAGGCTGGGGTCGTGCAGGAGCCCCGTGCCGGCTCAGGCCTCGGGCGTGACTTCCTTCTCTGCTCTCTAGCCACCCAGAGCACCTCGGGGGGACCAGTCAAGACCCCAAGGCCCATACTTCTGTTTTACTGGTTGTCTAGAACCCACCGGACCCTCCGCATTTGGTGGCGAGTGACGGAGGGGTGGTGGAGAGAGTGCCCGGAAAATTCTAGCTGTGTGGCCTCAGACAAGTCGTTTATACTCTTAGAGCCTCAATGTTCTCTTCTTTTCAACGGGGATAATGATATTTATGACTATCCGTGCAGAGAGAGGGAAACCACAGGAGATATTTACGGATGCGCCCAGCGCAGCGCCTGGCATACCGAAGGTATCCGGTAAACAGAAACGATTGTTAACAGCACACAGCAGTTTGGGATGGCACGTTCGGCTTCTTTAAGAGAGCTGTCTTGGAGCGAGTTTCGCAACCTCATGTACTGCTGAAGAGACAACTAAATTCCTGTTTACATATAAACCTAAACGCTCTCATTCTAACTGTGCCGCCACCTTAAAAGACGTATATTTATGCTTTCGGTTTTAACTGTTCATGTGTTTAAAAGCGGCCCGCACTTCCAGAGTGATTATGCTAATGTACGTAAGGAGGTTAACAATCGCGTTGACTGCACTAACCATCTATTTGAGCTACATTGTGCAAATAAGATGTTATCTTAAATAAGCTCCTAATATAACCCAGTAATCACTATAATGCTTTTTGGTGAAACTGTGGTGTTATTACTGAATTTAGCCAAGAGCCTCAAACACCAAACTTTTGAGCAAATACCAGCAGGGCCTGGGTGGCTGCATTCCTGGCCCTCGAGGAGTGGGAGGGCTCTGCCATCGTAGGCAGGGGTGGGCCGGGGCGGGCTGGTGCTGTGCATGGTGCCCGGACCTGACACCCACAGCAGCAGGTGAGCCCATGTGAAGGATCGCACCTGCCAGAGAGGTAGAGCCGCCTTCCTCCGAAGTCTCATCGAGAGAGGAAAAGGAGCTATAAATACCGCACAGCGCGCACTCCTGTGACGGCAGAGGCCGAGTGTCGGCCTGACTCATCCAGTGGAACGCAGACCGGAAGGGGCTTCGGCCGGCTCCCGGCCTGCCTGCGGGGCAGACCCCACCTGCGTGCCTCCTGACGCTTACAAGGAGGGTGAGGTGGGGCCGTGGGGGCAGGTGGATTTCTTTGACTGGCTCCGGGCTGAGGGGAGCGCTCAAGTCTCCACGCAGCCTCCCATCTCATTAACGAAACAGGAAAATAGCACCTCAAGGTACAAATGGAGGGTTTAAAAATACAATCACCTTCCTCCCTTCCTTTTTAAAAATGTCAATGGTTGGAAGCATTTAACTTAAAAGAAGGAAACGAGAGAGAAGCCAGCGGGATGCAAGGGAGCAGACCGAATGCACTCCCAGGAGAGCTTTGGGAGCCTTGGTTAGCCAAGGAGCCCGAAGGCGAGCACGAACTCCAAGTTCGATGCCGGGACACTTTAACGTGGCTCTCATGTCTGAACTTTCCACGGGGGAAGGAAAGCTCTGTTTGTTCGCCGTGGAGAGAGTGGTGATCTGGAGTCAGCAGACGGAGGTGAAGAGTCCCCGCGGCAGGTCACTTAGCCTCTCCGGGTCTGAGTAATAAGTGAGGCGATGTGTTATCCCAGGGACCCGTGTCGGCTGCCGGTTACAGGATGGGCACCGTGGGGCACTTTGCACACGTAAGGCGGTCTGTGAGTATTGGCGGAAGCCAGAATGCAGAAGCCCTTGCCCACGTGACCTGCTTGTCAGGCCGTGCGGGGGAAGCTCGTGTACTGTGTAGAGGCTCCTGACGACTCTGCGTGATGCCCATTTACATAAAGCGTTGTTACAAAGGCTCACTCTGTGCAGTACGTGATGGACTTCATTTGCAACTGGAGAAAGCAACACTTGGAGGTGCTACGACACTTGGACACTTGTCCCCAGTCACTCAGCCAAGACGCAGAGGGGCTTATAAGTGGGGTCTCCCTGTCCGTAAGGTGATGCCCCTTCTTCCTTCCCTACTAGCTTAAAGAGTGGCACACATTTGCCTTCTCCTTTCTGATTTATGGGTGAGCAACTGGGAGTCCAGACATGGAGCGATTGCGCCATGAACAAAACTGGCCCCGGGATCTGGAACCTGGGGCTTCTCTCTCTTCCAGAATGCAGGGTGGCTTCACGTGCTCCCGTCCGTGGCGAGTGCCACGCTCAGGAGGACGCTTCTGCAGAGGACGGTGAGAGCCAGCTGGCTGGCGGACCTACCCAGGGGCATGTCTCTCTGCATCAGGGGTGACCCTGCCGTCTTGAACCCCCTGGAAAAACTTACATCTCTTTTCCTTCCCAAACTCATAGAAATTCAAAGAGGCTGGCCGAGTTTGGTCTGCAGGTGCTGTTAGGCAGACTTATTTCTGTGTCTCAGAATTACCTGTGACTTAAATTAAATTATGGCGGTAAAATTTAACCTTCAAGGCTTGTCTATACTGTGCGGCCTCAGGTAGCAGCGGGGACCCGTGTGTCTGTTTTCCCTGGATTGGGTCCGCCATCCCTCCTTGTCCCGGCCCCAAGGTGCTCATCGGTGTAGACTTCACGACTTAGGGATTTAGCATTAACTTCTCCTTTTTGCAGATGAGGAGACTGAGGCTTGGTGAGCTTTAAGTGACTTGCCAGAGACTGGAGCTGGTCACTGAGTCTGATCCTTGAGCCTCTTGTCTTCCAGCCCAAAGCTCTTCTGCAAATGAGTGAGTGGCTGCAGTTCAATTGTAGGGCCACGGAGAGCAGAAAGCATGTCTAAAACCGTGGTGGGAGGGGCAGAGCCTGAGGCTCAGGGCCAGCACTTGACTCTCCTCTAACCCCAATTTGCTCTGAGATCTAGGAAAAGCCTGGGCTTTCTCGTCTGTACAACAGTCTGGGTGATATTACGGTCTGATTCCCGTACCCCAAAAGCACATGCTGAAGTCCTCACTCCCTGAACTTCAGAATGTGACTGCATTTGGAGAGTGAGATTTTAAAGAGGAGTACAGTGAAATGAGGTCCCGTGAATGGGCTCGAATCCAGTAGGACTGGTAACCGCATAGGAAGAGGGGACTGGGGACACAGGCACACACAGAGGGTTGACCCTGTGAGCACGGCCCCCTGCAGGCCACGAAACGGGGCCTTCGGAGAAATCATCCCCACCCACACGTCGATCATGGAATTTCAGCCTCCAGACCTGGGAGAGAGGGCTCTGTTGTTGGAATGGCCCAGCGTGGGGTGGCGGGTGACCCGGACAAGCGGACCCCATACACACAGATGGTAATGCTAGTGTGGAGAAACCGCGCTCCTTGCTGCTGGTTACGGCGGACCCTTGCACGACCGTGGCTGTGGTTAGCTGTGCAGTGAGCAAACAGACTGAGGTCTCTGAGCTGGGGTGTACAGGTTCAGGAGGCACCCCCCCCCCCGAGTCCCCCGCCTCGCCCCCAACACGCTGCCCTCTGCTTCATCCCGGGACGTCCCTCTGCTCCAAACACTCCCCATTCTTAGCCATTTTTGTCCAAATGTGAGGGATCGAACAGTGACCCTGTAAGTGGTGTTGAAGGAGCAGAGAGCAAGGTCGGAAAGGGTGTTCCATGGCCAAGGCTGGCGGACCTCGGTGGAAAGAGCCAATCCCGTCGGTGTCAGGCTGCTCACCCTGCAGGGGGGGCACTCTCTGCGAAGGGAATCGCGGTCTGCCCGAGGCGGGCGGGTTACTGGACCACGGGTCCCTTGAGCACCACTTCCGATTCTTACCCCAGATCGTACTGGAGTGAGGGACAGAAAAGGAATAAAAATTCTCTTCGGTTTCAGAAATGCCTAAAGGAAGCTGACAACACAGGGAAGCCCCAGAGGTCTGCTCTGAATGCAATTGCTCCTTTGTAAGCCTCCTTCTTGGCTGTCTGCAGGGCTTTTAGAAACAGTTAAACGTTATCATCCACCCATTGTGAGAGAATGACAGCCAAGGTCAGAGAAAAACACACGCTTATCTCGGCTCATCTGAAAATGACCCTCATCACCAGCATTGTCTGCATCCCGCAGAAGCCCAGGCGGGGTGCTCTCTCCAGGTGCGCCTGCTGAGGGCCACCAAGGGGGGGCGGGGCTGGAGGCGCTCCACTGCCTCCCTTGGAAGGTGCTGGGTGGCTCTGTGGCTGCTGAACGCCGCCCAGACCAGCCTGGCCTTTGTGAAGAACCGGCTTGGTGACCCGTGTCAGACGGAAGCAAGAACAGCGGGATCGGACAAGGGCAGCTGCCGACCGTGACCTGGGTTCAACCAAGTTCCGCAAACTGTACCCTCTGATAATTGGGAGCCAACTGTGCGTGCTTATCTGCGGGGTCTACACAGGACCACAGGGATTTTCATACTGTAGTGAGGACAGGAAGGGGCACAGGAGCTGGGGACCCAGGCGCCCAGGGTCACACAGCCAGAGAACGGGCTGAGCTGGGATTCACCTGTTCGTTGCAAAGCTGAGCCCCTTCGTTTGACCAAATGCCTGTTACCTGGGGGGCTTGGTCTCTGACTCTGGTCTCTGGGTCTGGATGGTAACGGGGTGCGGGGAGCGAGGGCACCAGCCGCGGATGTGGGGCTGGTAGGAGCACAGGTCTTTGAATGATGAAGTGCATGTCTAATTAAACAAATAATCCTGCAAATTTTAAAATGCAAAACACTTAAAGAGAAGAAAAAGAAATGTCCTGTATTTCCACCATCGGAAGTTTGCTACTTTACCCTTTGGTACATTTTGTTCTGGTCTGGTTTCTCCTACACAGCCGTTTAGTTACCTGGTTGAAATGGTCCCTGGCGTGGTAGACGGGATTGAGATTTCTCTCATTTTCCATTTTATTCCTCTGATGTTTTAGTGCTCAACAAGTGGTTTTATTTTTATTTATTTTCTAAAGTTTATTTATTTATTTTGGAAGGAGAGGGGCAGAGACAGAAGGAAAGAGGGAATCCCAAGCAGGCTCCCTGCTGTCAGTGCAGAACACAGCACAGGACTTGAACTCACAAACCTGAACATCATGACCTGAGCCCAAATCAAGAGTCAGACACCTAACCGACTAGCCACCCAGGCGTCCCTCAGCAAGTAGTTTTAAATACAGCTGGAGAACAAGAATATATATATCCAGTTTTGTAGCCTCTTGCTCTCATTTAAAATTAAATGTGTTTTCCCACATTTTGACCATCTATTTCTAACTAGTATCTTTTAAATAAATGCATATAAAACCATAATTTAATGTACTTCGGTGTTTCCCTACTGTTGGACGTTTAGGTGTTTTCCAGATTTTCAGAATACAGTGTATTCTTAATAAATAATGAAGCAATGAACATCTTTGTACATAAAGCTTTATTTCCATATTCTGCAGTATTTCATTTGGATGGATTCCCAGAAGGTACGTAATGGGCCAAAGCACATGAACATATCTTTTTCAGATCCTTTGGTACAGATGGCTACCCACAACTTTTGAGAGCACCGAGTCAGCGCGGGCTCCCAGGGGTGGGGCACGCGGCCCTGCGAGCAGAGGTCTACGCAGGCAGCCTGGGAGCTGTGAGGTCCATGCAGTTCTGCAGGACAGCTTACCCCTGCAGGCAGGGAAATGCAGGCCACGGGGGCTTGAGCTCTGGCTAAAGCTTACTTGCAGGGGCTGTGATAAATCACATACCCTCTCCGGGCCTCAGTTTCCCCATTTGTAGAGTGGACATGGGAGTGATAGCTGGTGGAATGGTGGGAATCAATGAGCCAAGTTTGTATACAGTCAGCAAGACTCTGAGATGTAAGTTGTCTGGCAGAGGGGCTCACTGCCAGGTAGGCACCCAGCCTGCAGCACCCTGGGGCAGAAGGGTGCAGAGTCCCGGGACTTCCGAGTACAGCAGCTGGGACTCAGTACACAGCACCCTAGGCTCAGGTGTGCAGTTCCCAGGGCTCAGGTGTGCAGTACCCGGGGCTCAGGTGTGCAGTGTCTGGGGCTCAGGTGTTCAGTTCCCGGGGCTCAGGTGTGCAGTGCCCGGGGCTCAGGTGTGCAGGACCCCGGGCTCAGGTGTGCAGTGCCCGGGGCTCAGGTGTGCAGGACCCGGGGCTCAGGTGTCCTTGGGGCCTTGGGGCCTTGGAGGCCTTGGAGGTCAGTCCCAGGAACTCGACGTCGTAGGCCCCTGTGCACCTCCTTGCCCGGGGGGAATCTGAGCTACAGCCTCTCACGCGCTCCAGGCCTATGACTCAGTTTGCGGTTTGCTGCCTGTACTGCGTACACAGCCTCACTGTTCTGTCACTCGTGGCTCCCAGGGCTCTGTTTGCCGAAGGATCACGTCAAGGAGCACTCGGAAGTGAGCAGTGCAGCTTCTTTTTCTGGTTAGATGTATCCACATCCAAACCATCCCCACAAATCTCTTCCCAAAGCTGCAGAGGCAAAGGAAGAAGCAGACGAAACGCATGCTGAACTGCCCCCCGCTGGTGAGGGGCAGGTCAGAGGGAGGGACGAAGCCAGCAGAGGGCCACAGCACAAAGGGAACGTATGCCTGGGAACAAGTTCATTTCCCCACCCTCCGTCCCTCTTTGTCTTCCCTCCTTTCCTGGGTGCTCCTCTCTGCAGCGTGCACGTGTGGCAGGGACATGAGGACTCAAACGCACAGCCTGGGCTCTGAGGGAGTCTGGGTCTAAAGGCATGACCTTGAGAGCATGCGTGATGGTAGTGCAGTTCGCTCTGGGCTTTGCCGGTGTGCATGGGGGTGTCAGGGATGGCCTCAAGTCCTCCCCAAGGCCTGTGTGGTCACATCAGGTCTGTGTTTAAGGGACATGTCATGCAAAGGACAACAGCATGGGGGGGCTCCATCTGTGAAAAGCTCACTGACCCCTGAGGAAGGAGGGGTCTGGATCCCAAGACTGCACTTGGCAGGCAGGTGTCTGGGGGACAGGTGGGGGCTGGGCACTGGGGCTGGGTGCCTGGGGGGTCGGAGATGCTTCCTGGTCCCCTGATGTAGGGAAAGTTCCACTGCACCAGGTCATTCTCTTAGAGGTGGTGGTGAGTGGTGGGGGGGGGGGCAACCAGGCCTCCCTGGGCTCAGGAAAACCTCCCTCCCAGGTCCAAAGGGGATGGCAGATTGTCCTGCTGCAGCTGTGCTGAGAACGTGCGGCCCTCTCCCGTATCCAGGAGGCGGCTTTGCTGCCAGAATCACCTTCTTCCCATCTGGGTGGACTCCTGGGCCGGGAGCGGGCCTTTCTCAAGTCAGTGCATGCTCTGACCATCAGGGAAAAAAGGACTTCCCCTTTTGGGTCTGCGCTATCCTGTGCGGGGAACCAACTGGTGTTTCTCTCTCCCGTACCTTTGGGACTACACTTGGCAGCCTGCAAACATGTGCAGGTTCTGTAGATTGCACCAGTGTTAGAGAAGAATCTCAGTAAGTGCATGGATGGGGAGCTTACCGTCGTGCCCTGGCCTTGCACGCTGACACTGAGTTCTCTGAAGAAGTCTGCAGCTTAGGGGCCACACCTCACCATGTTACCGATGAGCATCCAAAGCTCAGAGACTTGCTCCCGATTGCACAGCTGGTCAAAGGCAGGGAGCAGGCAATCTTCCTGGGACTCGCCCTCCTAACCACTCCTCTGTGCACCTGCAGCAGAAGGACCGGCATGGCAGCGTGTACGGCGAACGTGGCTTTCAGGAAGTTCTGCATTAAGGAGGTGGAGTTGTCAGGCCCAGTTTGGAAGCCTTCAAATAGTGTGCATCTGGGCCAGGCCCTGGCAACAGGTCAGGGTCGGAGGCACAGGCTGACTGCTTCTGAAGGTCGGAAGGAAGGTCAGTAGAGAAAGGGATCAAGGCGGCAATTGGTGGGCTAAGACGTGGAGCGGAGGTCAGAGGGTGCAAAACAGCTCACAGAGACATTTAGCACAATAAAAACGAGAGAAAGCAGAGAAATGTGCTTGGGCCAGTTCGAATTCTGCGGCATCACGCATCCGTGTGAGCACGGGGCTGCCTTAATTCTTCTGAATCTTCCTTTATCGTCAATGGAGAGGGTCATGCGACCTATAAGTCACAAGGCACTTGTCCAAATTAAGGAGAAAATACACCTGGAGGCACCTAGACTCACTGGCGTGTACTAGCAGCTCAGTAAATAGTATTTCCTCCCGACAGTGAGGACTAAAAACGGAATAATCTGCCTCCATGGGTGGGGAACACCCCATCAGGGCGTTAGATCGCCTCGTGGGGGGCTAATGCAGAGAACACTGTGACACAGCCCCTCCGCCCAGCGCGATGGCGTAAGGACAGGGCAGGGGGGAGTCCCCACCCATGGTCATGGGCGGCCGGAGGACCCCCACAGCCCACCTGCTCTCCCTCCTGCCTGAGAAGGATGTTCGCTGTGTTGAGGACTCAGCTTGAAATCAGCCTTGCTAAACAGAGGGAAGGTGGGCGGGGTGGTTGGAGAGGGGGAGGTTTCCGGTGGTGAGGATCCTGGTCGGGAGGGAGGGGCCGGCATTGGGGAGCCCTGGCCCTGACCTTCCATCACAGCTGATAACAAAGCTGATGCGAACTGGGTCCTGCCTGATGCCCAAGTCCTGCTTTCCATGTGGGGAGGAAGATCTCTTTCCATCAGAAGGTCAATAGCAATAGAGGATAACTTGTGATTGAGCAGCGTCGAATAAGAAGTCTGACGCGGCAGGATCGCTTTGCATTTGGGTTTTTGGGAAATGGAATTGCTGGCAGGATCTGGACACCTAGCAGGCTGTGGGGCCAGAAAGCCAGGCAGAGCGGCTGACGACTGGGGGACTGCGTGTCAGGGCTGGAGCCACACAGGTTTGAGAGAGAGGCTGGAGAGAGACTTCACGACCCCGGGGAGAGACTTCTTGATGGCCGGGCTGGGGTCACGTCCCTCTCCATGTCAGATGGTTCCCGGAGGGGGAGGGTCTCTGTGCAAGTTACAGGCTTGACTTTTCCAGCATGCCCTTCACGCCAGGGAGGGAGCTGGGTGGGGAGACGGTCACCATGGCCGGGGGTGAGGGATGGAAGGACAGAGCAATGTCTCAGAGGAGGACTGCCCGGCTGGGAAGACAGGAAGTAGAACTGGAGACAACGCAGACTTTTTTGGGGGCCGGGGGTGGGGGGCCCTGGAAGGGAGGGCACAGGGATGGGACCGCCACCACCTGCTGTATGTGTCCCTGCTTCTGTGGACACACAGGAGCCCAAGGCAGCGCGTTGGACAGGTTGGGGGCGCTGAAGACTTCGGATTGACCGTGGCCACTGGAAGGGGCAGACCACACAGTCTTCTAGTTACCGAGCACCAGCCGAGAAGCACGTGCCATGCTCGGGGCTTGACACGCACGCCCTGTTTCAAAGCCAGCTCTCAGGGAGGCAGGAGGACCCCCACCACCCCGAGGAAACAGACTCAAGATGACGGCCTGGATGGCTCGGCGGGGCGGGCTGGCAAGGAGTTCTGGGACAGAGTGAGTGACTTCTGTAGAACTCCTCCAGGTGATTCGTGGATCTCAGACGGTTCCCAGGGCCCAACGCTGGCTGTCAGAGCTCAGGGTTATCCCTCCTGCATTCGGCTATGACTGCCAGTCGCTGCCTCGCCGAAGGTTCTAAATAGTAAGCGCGGATGTTGGCCAAGTGAGACTGTCCTGATTCTTCAGGATTTCCCGTCTCTGCAACGTCCTCTCTGCATCTCCTCTCATCTAAGGACCAGGAAGTGTTCATGTCCGCGGAGACGTTAGGCGTGTGACGTCTCTCCACCTTGTTAAACCTTTATGGAGTGTTTACAGAGCTCGCAAAAGACTAAGAGAAATAAAATTATTTGTTATTCTGACATAATGTAGAAGGTAGTTAAGTCCCTTTAGAGGAATAAAGGTCAGGGACGTGGATTTTGGTTTCTTTGTGATGGAGGCCATAGGAGGAAACCTCGGGCGGTGTTTAAGCTGGATGCTGTGAGCATGGGAAGGGCTCTCCTGGAGGAAGGAACAGCACGAGGGAAGCGCAGAGGCGGACATGGCCGGGGGGTGTAGGGGGCCCTGGGGCTGGTGCATAAGGACAGTTTGGGACATCAGTCTGCGGAGGTACCAGCATGTGGGGGGCTCTGGAAGCCAGATTGGGGCGTGGACTTCATTCTCTGAGCAAAGAGTTGGAACTGAAAGGCTTTGGGGACTGTTATGGGTTGCCTCGTGCACCCCCAAAAGATATGTTGAAGTCCTGGCCCCTCAGCACCTCAGAATGTGACCCTGACTTGGAAATACGGTGTTTGTAGCTGTAAGACGAGGTCGAGTGGGGACCGGGTGGGGCCCTGACCCAGTGTGACTGGTGTCCTCGTAAGAAGAGAAGACACAGACGTGAGGGGAGGGGGGCACGTGGTCGTGGAGACAGAGACTCCGGTGTTTCCGCTTCTGGCCGGGGAATGCCAAGCCGGTGCCTTAGCTCGCTCGGGCTGTGTGTCTTGTCCGCAGCAGGGGTTGATTTCTCACAGGTTCTGGGGCCAGAAGTCTGCGACCAGGGTGCCAGCGTGCTCAGGTGCCGGTGACAGCCCTCCCCTCCTATGTCCTCGCAGGGCAGAGAGAGAGCGAGCTCCTGGCTGGGCTCTTCCCCTAAGGCCACCGATTCCATTCCTGAGGGCGGCCCCCCACCCCCCGAGGCCCCGACTCCAAATATCATCACACTGGCGTTGGAAGTTCAATGTATGGACTTTAGGGGGACGTGAATGCCCAGGCCACAGCACTGGGGTGGCTGGCCACCCCCCAGAAGCCCGAAGAGGCAAGGAAGGATTCTCGCTTGCGCAGTTCAGGGGATCATGGCCCTGTTGGCCTCAGTTCAGGACTTCTCTCCCTCAGAGCTGCGAAAGAGTAGATTTGTGTCGTCTTACGGCCCCGGTTGGTGGAGGCTGTGGGGCTTCCCGGGGAGGGGGCTGGTGGCTCTGATGGCCCCCTGTCTGGCCTTGCTGTCTTAGCCCAGGGCCCCGGGGGCATTGGGAGCTTCTCAGCTCACTACTGACCTCCAGGATTGTGTGTGTGTCTGGGTGGGGGGGGGGTGTTGCTCCCTGCTTCCACCTAAGCCCAGCTGGACCACCCGTGCTGATGACCTTATGGGTTGGGGCGGTTTAAAGCTTGAAAATTTTTGTTGGTGTTGTTTTCTGTGAAAAGACACAGGCTTTGGGAAGAAACGACAGCGTACACAGAAGAGCATTGAGGGACAGAGTCCCTATGGGGGGAGCGGGTGCCGAGGCTGGGGGTGGGGAGGGGAAGGGGAGGCACCTGTCACTCGAGGTGCAGGGACAGAGGATGCCACGGCCGGCGTGGGTCTGGTTGGGGAGAAACGCACTGTGCTCCTGGCTTTCGGTGGCTTTTCCGCACACGCTGGGGAAAGCAAACAGGGCCGGGGGGGCCGGCTTCGGCCGCTGGCTGCAACCTGTTTGAGCCCGGCTTGGCCGGCTTGGCGCGAGCCAGGGCCGCAGTTGCTTCTACTGAAAGACAGCGTCGACATGGCTCTCCCGTCGCCCACTGGGTCCTGTGCGGCTTCTGGCTGCCAACGCCCCCGCCCCTGCGCCCCCGCCCCTGCGCCCCCGCCCCGGCTCCTTCATCAGCCCGATTGTTCAGAAAAGGTGGAAGAAAAAGTCACCCTTCCTGGATACTGACAGCCGGGCTGCCTGTGTCCTGCACACTGAGGACATTGTTCAAGACGCTGCCACCTCTGTAAAAATATTGGTTCTGTCGCGCTGCCAAGATTTCTGAGTTAGCGATCAACCGGCAATCCTTGCGCAAACCCAAGCTGCCTTCCTCTGACAGGTTCAATCAGCGAGCAGTCCCTTTAAGACAACGTCCGCAGTGTGTGCGGGCACTCTCCCTCTGTCCCCTGCTTGCCAGCGGGGCAGGGGTGACGTGACACTGTGGTCCCCGGGGCAGGATGGGGCAGCGAGGGCACAGGAAAGGGCGGGAGAGCTCTTGCTCGAAGGGGCTGGGAGCGATGTTGGCTCCGTGTCGTACGGATGTGTCGTTGGAGAAGACCTTCAGCCAGAGACTCGAAGGGAAAGGGTCCCGTCGCTGGAGGAGAGCCGTCGTTTGTGTCCAACCTTTGGCGTTTAGAGGCTGAGACCCTCAGTGACGAGGATTTCGAGCCGCAGGCAGCTACCCGCCTGGAGGGGAAAACCTGGCGGTATTTCTTTTGATGTGACCACCTTGGAAAACGGCGTGTGGCGATTCCGCGGCCCTCGGAAAGCCCGCCATCTGTGTTTTGTAAGATAATTTTATACAGGTGTGTCGAGTGACAGGTAGAATTTCTCTGACAGCGTGGTCATTTTAGCCATAATCCACTTGGGATTAGAGAAGATTGTTTTCAAGTTCTAAAAATAAATTAGGGGCTCAAAACGTAAGCAAACCTCAGGTTCACATGAAAACAAATCAAGCATGGACCAAAATTAGTAATAAAAGACGCTGGGCCTTTCAAGTAACTGATTTAATATGTAGAGTGTACAAAGGACAATAATTTGATAGAATTATCAGATACATTTTCCACCTGCCTTTCCTTACCCTCTCCCGTGTCTTTTAAAACAATTTTTTAATGTTTATTTTTGAGAGAGCAAGCAAGCACCGGGGAGGGGCAGAGAGAGGGAGACACAGAATCTGAAGCAGCTCCAGGCTCTGAGCTGTCAGCACAGAGCCCGACGCGGGGCTTGAACCCACAGACTGCAAGATCATGACCTGAGCCGAAGTTGGACACAACACCCAGGCGCCCCTCTCGAAAGTACCTTAAAAATGACTTTTGTAGTACAGGTTTACAATAGGAAATGAATAGTGACATGTGTACTTGGAGCAGAGGCGGGGAGGTGAGGGTTCGGGCCTCTCTGCCCTGCTCCTGACTTACCGAGTGACCGCGACCGGAGTGATTAACTTTGTGCCTCCGCTTCTCCATCGCGAGTCAGCTGCCGCACAAGGGGGTAAGGGAACGAGCCAGCACTTGGGGAGACAAATAAGGAAAAGGCTGGGAGACCTTCAGAGTAAAAGCAGCGAGGAGACTAACAAACAGCCCCCCCACCCCAGTCCCCGTGCCTCTGATTCTGGCCCCTTTCTTTCTCAGGACCGGCTGGTATTCGGTATCTGCGGCGCCCCGTTGATTTGGCCTGTTACTCAAAAATGTTGAAAGCAAATATTAACTCTAGATAGCGTAACTTGAGCCACGTGAGGGCCAGGGAACCTGGAGAAAGAGGAACATCGCCGTATTTTAAATCGAGGGCACACGACGCTTCCAGAATTGCTCATAAATTCCTGGTTTGTGGCAGCAAGAACATGGAGAAATTAATGCTGGGGTGTCTCAAGGAAGCTTTATAATCATGTCAGATCCGCACGCTGTCCCCGATTGCTGAAACTCTTCATGGCTGATAAGGTGCTTGTTACAGAAAATGGGAACTAAATTTATAGCCGGCTTCTGCGCAGCCAATTTACATGTACTGCTGGAGCCGAGCAGGAAAGGAAATGTGTTTGAAGCCAAAATTGGCTTTGTGGCTCTGGTTGCCTCGCTCAGCACCACCTGCCTCCAATCAAACTGTCCAATTACAGGAAACAATTGTTTTCTTGCTTTCTGGGAAGTGAAGAAATTCATCCAGTAAAGGTCTGATTTCTAAACGTTTCTCCCCCTTCCCCACCCCACCCCCCCGCCCCTTAAAAAGAAAAAAGAGCAGGAAAAAAAAAAAACCCAAACATCAACACTGTTTTGGGGGAGCGAGTGCTTCTCTAGCAAATTACTTTCCCAGCTCAAAAATCGGAAGGGTGCAATCCCTGATTTTTGGCGTTATTGACCACCGACACCTGATCTATAATTATCTGCTATAATAACGTTATTAGCCATTCAGAAGAAAGACTCTCCCTTGTAAGACGCAAGGCAGTAATTAAAGGCTGTGGATTTCACAGGTGAAATCTTGCAGAAAGTGCGATTTTAAAGTCACAGAATTTAGTGATCCACCTCTGGTTAATTAAACTTTCTTCTCAAAATAAAATCTTGTATTTGAAACAATGGAATTGGCGGCAACGATACTATTTATCTCTGAGCCTGAGTCTGGTTTCTGGAAACTCTGACTTGACTTGCTAAGGCTGACTTCCCGGTGTGAAGAAGCCGCAGAGGACTTGAAGGAGGCCGTTGGCGGCATGTAGATGATGGTTGGCGTCCACAGAGCACGGATGCTAATCACAGCCCTCTCCGTCCTCTGGCAGGTAAGGTTTTAACAGAGCTAACAAGCAAACATGACTTGATATGCGTCTCTGTCACCTCCCGAGTTTAGCTTTTCTTTTAGAAGAACAGAACGTCTCAATATTTTGTGATGTGATTAAAACGTGACCTCATGACACCCCATCACAGGTACCTTTCCATTTTCTTCTAAGGCATTTACCTTTCGGAGACTATCTCACCGACGCTTACTTCTACATTGGGTTCGTGCCACATTTGGGATTCCCCCGAAGTGATTTCGAGAAAATGGTCCCACTCCACACCCTGAGTTCTCCCGTGCTTGGGATGTGAGCTCCTAAGGATTCCGTTTTCCTCCTCCAGGAAGCCCCCCTGGGCTGATCAGCTCTCGAGTTCGAGTTCGCCCCTGGTCAGCCCTGTTTCTGCCTCTGTCCCAGGGGGTGGTCTCAGACCTGGCCTGCAGACGAGTCTCTCCCCACCCCCAGGAATGTGAACTAGTTGAGGACCAGCCTATCTCTCTTCTATTTGGAAACAATGAATAGGTGAATGGTTTTGTCCTATTTTTCTGGGTATTTCCTCCGAGGGTCCTTAGAGCCATTTCCTTTTCACGAGGTCACCAGGACTCCACCTTCAGCACTTTTCCTTTCATTTCACACACAGCCTGGGGAGCTCGTGCCCTCTCCCGAGCTCACCTAGAACCTGCAGCCCCCAAACGCCCAGGCGGAGGTCTTGCACGAAGGCTCTGGAGTCCGACCCCAGGGCGGGTGCCATCACCCGAGTCTCAGTTTTCTTCCCCAGTCAGGGCTGGGATGCCGGCAAAATCAAAGCTATGAACTTCAGCTCTCCTCACGTGTTATGGCTCTGAGGTCCCGGCCGCCCGGAGCCCCGCCTCTGCCACCAGCTTCCAGCGGCTCCGGGGGCTCCCCTATACCTGGTGGGGTCTGCTGCCAGCGCCCATGGGAGCCACCGGGAAGTGAGTTTCTCCCGGGCAGGGGCTGAGTCTCACTGAGCCTTGTTTCCCTGATGTTTAGAAGGTTCTCAGGAAATCTTTACTGAATGAATGGATCTGGTTTTAGCAACAGAGCCTGTCTCCCTCCTGCGAGATGCTCTTTATCCACGAGAATGAGTTTCGGGTACTGAAAATCTACCACTTCACGGCGATCTGGTGACTCAGGGCATCATTGTGGGCATGGGGGCTTTCCAGCAGCCTAGTTAGATGAAACCGCACAGCAACCTTCCCTCCCCACCGGGTGACCTATTTCTCAATTTCTGAAGTCTCAACATCCATGGCCGCAGGAATCTGATGAGGCGGGGCCGTTTGGCCGCCGTGTTTGATGAGAAAGGGGAATTGAAATGTAGGTGATTGATTTGGACCTTGAGAAGCTGAAAGGATGTCATCCTGTTCTTTCCGACCGTGGGAGCTGCTCTGTGTAATGGGGTGTCCTGTGACCCCCACGGGGCCTCCAGGACGGTCCGATCTGTCCCCACAGGGCTGAGCGGGATGGGAAGTCCGGAGGGTCTCACCGGGCAGGAGACTGGCTGACTGGACTCCCGCAGCCTCTCTGGGTGAGTTTCCTGATTAGAATGAAAAATCCCTAACAATTCTGTTTCCACCCAGATCCTCATTTGGTTCGTGGCGCTGAAGTGAAAAGTGAACTCTGTGAGTCTTGCCTGATGCAGTTCATCTGTGAGTCAGTCGGGCCGGTACCTGGCGCTCCTCTGGGCCACCAGGCAGCGAGGTCCTTGCTCCCCATGCCCAGTGCCACCTGGTGCGCGGGCAGAAGCCAGCTGCATTTTCTCTGCCCGCTTAGCGGGGACACAGAAGAGGAGAGAAGTTTCTTTTTCTCCCTTGTTCTGTTGGCTCTTACCCATCTTAAAGTGCTCCCTCTGTGTCCGTCCCTGAAGATTCTCACTCCTCCCCAGTACAGGGCCCAGACCTCACCCCTGTGACCTCCCTGGCACCCTGGAGCTCCCCAGCGGGGAGCTTGTCACGTAGGGTGCGGTTTGCTCAGCGTGCCACTGGCCTGGCAGCTCGTGGAGGGCACGAAGAGTGTCACTGACCACAGACCAGGCCGCAGTGTGAGGGTCACATGGCACACGTCTGGAAGGAGTGAGCAAAAGCCTGTAGTGGTGATTAGCCCACTGCCCGGTGGAGTAGTCAACTCTTCGAAGGACTGAAAACACAACGCAGGAGCCCAGGCCCGACCCGGGGCCAAAGGGCTTGGAATCTGGCGCCGAGGCCTGGGCGGCAGCATCTGAAAAGCCCCCAAGGGGGTTTGTATGTGAGGATCACTCAAAATGGCAGAAGCCGGGGCCACGTCTGGCTTCCCTCCCGACTGGTCTTCTCAGTTATAATGGGGAGGCCTGTGGGGTGAGCTTGCTGGGTTCTAGATACTTCTAGAACTAAAGGCACCCAGTGACCTTTAACCTCGGAGGCAGAAATGCTTGGTGCACTTGGGCTTAGGCCCGTAAGCCTTGGAGTTGGGCAAGGCCTGAGCAAGTTACCAAATATTTGAATCTGGGTAGGCGGCTTGACTTCTCTGAGTCTCAGTTGTTTGTCTGTGAAATGGGCATAATAATATTACCCACATCACAGAGGTGTGAAAATGAAATGAAGACATTGAAGTCATACTATTTGATGATTGGTAGCTGTTTATTATTATTATTGTGGTGTCACTGGATATGCACGGGAAAAACGTAGGGTGGGTGCTGGTTGAGTTTACAGAGGAAAACGCAGGCAGGTAACGCCAGATAAACTGTGTTCATTCGGACCTCCCTTCTAAACATCCCTCTCTAATCCTTGAACTTTAAGGAAAACTGTGCGCTTTGATTTCTGACCTTCATGGGTCAAAATATTGATTAGACTTTGTCTCTCTTATAGGAGGCTGGCTTTGTGAACTTCCAATGCATTTCTGGAGTGGAAATACATTTTCATCTGCTAATTTCTGTTAACAAGGCAACAAGCTTTCTTAAATAAACAATTATATTTTTAGGGAAGTGTAAATTAAAGCACTATTCTTAATTTTGCTAAACTTGTCCTCCCTCTGACTGTAATTTACTCTGACAATCACAGTGTTCTTGTAGCCGCTGAATTGTGCCGCTCTTAGACAGCGCTGGGTTCTAGCTGTGAGAACCTTGTGCTAGAGACTCTGTTTGGGACTGAGGCCTGTGGAAGGGGAGGCAGACTGTACAGGCTGGTAACTGAGCCCCCGGCCCTTCGTTCCCTGCCAGGGTCGCTGGAGGTACGGAAACTGTGAACTAAAGGCTAGCAATTCAGCCTTCCAGTGTGCTGGTGAATGGGTGAATGGACTCAGCCATGAAACACCAGTGAAATGCTTACAAATTATGCAGAAAAACTGTGACTATTAATTCAGAAGAACGATGAACGTCAAAAGCTGTTATCTGAGCGAGACCATGAGCCTCCTCCCCGAGGGCCCCCCAAGTCTTTCTGGCATTTCCCCAAAGTCCCCCACAAACCACGTCACTTTGGGTCACCGACATCTGCCATAGAAAGCTGCGGCTCATGAATAAACAAGGCGGCATCTTACCACTGTCATTGTCAGCCTCCCAAGGCCACTGTTCATGGCAGAGTGCTCCCTCCAGGGGGGCTCCCCAAACCTCCAGCCCTCAGTGGGGCAGCAGGGGCAGTTTCCTGCAGAGATGGATGAACAGGGCAGGTCTGCTGACCGCTGTCTCTCCATGCGTCCAGTGAGTAGCTCTGAGGCCCCTTCCCTTGGGGCAACCCCCCAGGCTCGTTGGGGAAGGTGTGTGTTGTCCTCACACCGGACACCTCAATACAGAGCACAATTCCTGAGTGTGCAAGGATGCACACGGGTGCAGATGTGTGAGTTCAGAGGAGGGAGTAACAGGCGAGGTCCTCACTTCGCCCGCTGAAAATTCCCGGGTACGTAAGTAAAATCCAGACCAATCTCATTAAGCATCGGACAAAGATAGTATGACTTTGGGATGCCTTTTTAGAGAGCAATTTGGCAATATTGATCAAGAGTCTTAAAAATGTTCACGGCCTTTTAGTCGGCATTTTAACTCCTAGGAACTTCTTCTCAGGAACTATCTCGATATGTTCATAGAGACCTATGTTTGAGGATTTCATTCTAAAAGTTCTCTCACTGACATAGGCATTAAATTGGAAACTAACAACCTTGAGGTCCAAAATAGAGGAATAACTAAATATATTCTGATATTTACATACATATCTTAAAACATTTTGAAGTCATTAAAATCACATCGAAGAGTAGTTTGTATGCTGGAATGTTAGGTTTAAGCTACTGCATATAAAATATCAGTGTGGTGTGAGCCCAGTCATGTAAAAACACGTATATGTGGCATATATTTCTATGTGGGTGTGCATCATAACAAGACTAGAAAGGGTGCCACCAAGATGTGGAGAGTGGCTGTACCTGGGTAATGAAACAACTATGGCATTTTTTTCTCTTTTATGAGTACTCAGTTTTCAGGGCACCTGGGTGGCTCAGTCGGTTAAGCATCTGACTTCAGATCAGGTCATGAACTCATGGTTTGTGAGTTCAAGCCCCGCATCGAGCTCTATGCTGACAGCTTGGAGCCTGGAGCCTGCTTTGCATTCTGTGTCTTCCCTCTCTCTCTACCTCTCCCCCTCTCATGCTTTATCTCTTCCTCCCTCCCCCCCCAAAAACAAATAAACATTAAAAAAATAAGTATCTATTTTCCCCTAATTTTCTAGAAAGAACATGCATGACCCGCCCCGCCCCCCCCCCTTCCCATCTCAGATGCTGCAAACTCTGCCTGGGACCTGTGTGAGTCTGAGTCCCGGAAGCCTTCGTTCCTGTGGGTCCGGCAGTTGGCAGATATAGCAGGTAAAGGCATGGGCTCTGGGTTCAGCTAAGTCCGCACTGGCTTCCCAGCTCCACTACTTAAATGCCTTTGACCTTGGATGGGTTTCCTCACCTCTAAAAACCTTAGTTTCCTCGCCTGTCAAATGGGGATAACCATAAAGCCTGCAGCATCGTCAGGGAGATGGTGTGTGAGAGGAGCCAGCGTTGTCCCTGCCACGTAATGGAAGCCTCGTGACTGATCTGTGTGCACGTGTGGCTGTGCGTGTGTGCGGATGGGTGTGTTTTTTCACCTGACAAATGGATCCAAGATCGTTTTCACAGCTCTCTTCAAGCTTTGCCTTAATTTATGCAAGAGCAGTGTTGTGTGACCCACTGGGCCGCTGCCATATGAGGTAGGCGTGGGACTCCTTGTGCTGAAGGGTAAAGGGGTCAGGGAAGGGTGCTCCCAACCTGCATGTGGACAGAAGTGTTGTTGCCCTCTTCTGTCCACGGTGAGTGGAGGAGGGCTGCCGGTCCACCGTTAGCATCCTCGGTGTCCACTCTTCTCTGCGCCAGGTGCGCGGACCACGGATGCCCTTGGTCTGGCAGCTTCTCTAGGCGGAGAAGCTCCAAACAGCAGCAAACGCCCCCTCACTCCCCTCAACAAGGAAACGGCGCACTCGGAAGGAAGCAACCATCATCATCATCACTGACGCAGCGTAAGGAGTGGAGGAAGTCTGGGTGTTTTCCTGGAAGCTGGGAGCCTGCTGCGCCTGTGCCCATCCTCTGCTGCTGGTTCCCTCCTCTGAACCTGCACTGCTCAGAAGCAGCTCTTTGTGGACCTGCCCGTCCCCCTTTCTGGAAAGCGCTGCTGCAGCTGTTAGTTGGGCCGGCTGGAAGGCAGGGTGTTCCAGACACAGCTGGAGTGCCGGCCACGGTGGGCGCGATGCAGGGTCCAGGCCACGCTGGCCACGGCGCGTGAGCCACTGCGCAGCGATCCCGCGCCCGCACTGTGCGGGCGATGCCAGCAAGAACAGCACAGCGTGGGGCCAAACGCAAATTGCTTTAAAACACGCAAATGAACTTGGTTCAGGGGGTGCCAGGGAATTCTCGATTTCAGCAGAGAGTGATTTTCGGCACGTTTACTGCTTTCATCCAATAAAAATACAACTGCTTGTAGAGACATTAGGTTGCCGTTTTAGGAGACGCTGTCAAGGAAAGCGGGCCACACATTTAACCCAATTTGCCAAACCGATTTTGGTTGCTTTTTTCAAAATACTGTCAGACCTTCAAATCTTTGAGCTTTCTTTTTCTTCGTGAAACAGTTACTCTAAACATTTAGACAGTGTGACAAAGTGACGCTCACCTTTAGCCACTCAAAGTGCCTGAGTGCCCTCTGGTAAGGGCTCTCAGGTCTGTGGTGTGATTCCTGATCCCAAGGGTTACAGAAAGACAGCCTCAAATAGCAGGGTGTTAGTGGGAAAACGTGGCACTGGCCGCAGGTCCCACGAGGGGTCAGGGAACGAATTGCTGATGTCACCCACCTTGTAAGGGACACCTGCTCTGTCCTGGGCTGAATTCACAGTGTCTGACCCATGTCGCTGTCAAAGGGGGTCATGAAAGGGGGCTCCACGCCTGCACTTAGCAGGGTCCCACACGAAACTGAATGGTCTGCGTCACTGTTTTGAAATTCTTCCTCATCATGGACCTGGCGCTCTGTATTTTCATTTTTACCAACGCTGCTTCCTTTTCTTTCTGGACACGCGGTTACACCCCATCGCCCACCCTTTCCTGCAGCCAGGAACGGCCGCGTGACTAGCTTCAGCCAAAGGAACGTGAGTACCATTTGCACGCCTGGCCCGCCCCCAGCACGAGCTTGGTTCGGGGGTGCCGGAGAATTCTCGTGCTCAGCGGAGAGTCACTCGTGCCCTTTCACTGCCATCACCCGGCCACGACGCAGCTGCCCACGGGGTCCTTAAGTTGTGCTTCTTGGAGGTGCTGTCAAGGAAAGCCGACCAGGCTTTCCCCGATTTGGCTCCCTGGGGCCGGGTCCCCGGGGGGGGGCGGAACTCTGGAGGCCTGAGCTGAGGCTGCTGTGGCTGCTGCCGGCCTTGTCTGCGCGTCCGGACACCTGCCCCCCACCTCCGGGTCCCGGGCACTCGGAGCTGCCCAGACTCCCCCGGGAGCAAAAACTAAACCTCTCCTGTGTCAAGGGACTCTAGGCTCAGCTCCGTGCTTTCTGCTACTCCACGTGCTGCGATGCAACTTCTTTTCAGTGGAAGGAAGACTTTCTCAGAAGCCTCCCAGCTGCCTGCCTCCCCTCACATTCTTGGTCAGAATTAGGCTTGGTGGCCGTCCCCATGCCCATCCCCGGCCGGGGCAAGGGCCCTGCTGCCATCTGCTTGGGTGATCAGGACTTGCTCACCTCAGCACAACTGGGCTCTGCACAGAGGGGAGCAAGGGACGTGCCAAACAGCATTCGCCACAGGGCAGGAAAGGGAAGGCTGTGGGTTTTCTCCTTCCCAGCTTCATGGAGATAAAATCGACATTTAACATTGTATACGCTTCAAGTGTGCAGGGCGAGGGTCCGATCCACGTAGAGATCAGGAAACAGTTACCACAATAAGGTTAGTGAAGACATCCACCACCTCACATAATCACATTTGTTTTGTGTGGTGAGAACATGAAAGCGGTATTCTCTCAGCAACTTTCAAGTCTGTATGTTTTTGTTTTTTAAGAAACAGACAACATATATTTGGTTTTGTTCTTCCGAGGTGAGAGGGTGGCCATTTTATTTATTTATTTACTTTGAAGTTTATTTATCTATTTTTGAGAGACAGCATGAGTGAGAGAGGGGCAGAGAGAGAGAGAGAGAGAGAGAGAGAGAGGGAGAGAGAGAATCCCAAGCAGGCTCCGCACTGTCAGCACAGAGCCTGACGCAGGGCTCGAACTCACGAGCTATGAGATCATGACCTGAGCCGAAATCAAGAGTCAGACGCTTAACCGACTGAGCCACTCAGGTGCCCCTATTTTCCTTTCTTGAGTAAGAAATTATCCTGTGTAAGTTCTCAAGAATGGGGGGGAGGGAGGTGAAAAAATGACACGTGCTGCCCTGGGGGAGAGGAACATGCCTCATGATCGTGAAGTCGATCTGAAAATAAGAACGTTCTTTGTGGATCTTCAACAACATCTATGGCCTAAGCCCTTTGTTTTCCCACCTCCAATGGCCACAGCGCCACAGAAGGGGAAGGCTACGCAGAGCTCCCTGGGAATTAGTTCTGATAGGCCACCGG
Organism: Helogale parvula; assembly: GCA_004023845.1. Taxonomy (NCBI): domain Eukaryota; kingdom Metazoa; phylum Chordata; class Mammalia; order Carnivora; family Herpestidae; genus Helogale; species Helogale parvula. The sequence continues at coordinate 97,522 of PJEM01004984.1, read as the reverse complement.
GCCCGGGGGCTGGGGGCAACAGTGACTGAGCTCCTGTGGAGTTGCCGAAGCTTCGGACAAACGCCCCTCTCCTTTCAGATTAGGTTTATATCAATCCTGAATGTCAGCGCCTGCAAGGAGGAGCGCATCTGACTCTGCAGTGGTTCAATAATAAGGATTTTATTTTTCCTCACGGAACAAGAAGACTAGAGGTAACTGGCTGCTGGCACTCGTTCAGAAGCTCAGTGGCCTTACTGCCAAACTTCTGCAGTTTTCTTGGAGTCCCGCAAATGGTGGCAATAGGGCTGCCAGAGTCCCAGCTGCATGCCCGAAGCAGGATGGAAACGTGGGGCAGCGAGAGACGTTTTGAGCCCTGCTCTGTCCCATTTTACCAAGAAAACAGAGTTTAACAGGCTCTGGTCCAAAGCAGAGTGAGGCTTTGGTCTCTCGGCCAGGACGCGGTGACACCCTTCCCCCGGGCCCTGCTACCAGGTAGGCTGGGGGGTGAGGAGCAGATGGTGAAGACTGGCTTCGACCAATCACGTCGTCACTCGGGCCTGTCCTACAGCTGCTCGGAACCAAAGTGGGATTCTTCTAGCACGAAACAAGGGAGGAATGGACGTCAACTAGGCAGCAAATAGTGTAGGTCACGGTCTGCAGAGACCTCTGGGGTATGGGGGTTTATAAACACAAGACAAGTGAGGTTTAAAAAATACATCTCTTGCCCAGGAGGTGGGAAGGTCTAGGTCTGGAATACTTCTTGATACAAACAAAGCCAAGATCAAGTTGAAAACCAGAGCACAGCTGACGCCGAAGGCCAGAACATCGTATTCTTGCTGCCAGTGTTTGTCCTACTGGTAACCAGTCCCTGTAGCTTTCTGGGGGTGTTCCTGAGTCTCCCTAGGACAGGCCGTGAGCGTGGCAAATGGTCCGTCCAGTCAGCTAGACCGCGGATGAGAAGGGCTTGACCCTCATAGTTCTTGACCTTCACAGTTGAGTTCCTTCGGCTCGAGTGTAGCATTTCACGGGCATCACCATGGCTCCCCCTTGGCCCTCCTTCACTGTCTCTGCCTCCCTGTGTCACAGGGACAGCTCTGTTCACTGGCCCTCCTCACCAGGTCTGAGCCCAGAGAGCAGCGCAGCCCAACAGAAGTACCAGGTGAGCCGGTGGCCTAACTTTAAACCGTCTAGAAGTTGCAATTTAAAAAGTAAAAAGAGGGGCTCCTGAGTGGCTCAGTCAGTTAAGCATCCGGCTTCAGCTCAGGTCATGATCTCATGGTTTGTGGGTTCGAGCCCTGCTTCAGGCTCTGTGCTGAACAGCTCAGAGCCTGGAGCCTGATTCGGATTCTGTGTCTCCCTCCCTCTCTGACCCTCCCCTGCTCGAGCTGTCTCTGTCTCTCAAAAATAAATAAAAACATAAAAAAATTAAAAAGTAAAAAGAAAGTCGTGAAAATAAATTGCAAACTCTATTTAAGTTATTGTCATATAACAAAAATATAATTTCAATACCTAATCATAGAAAAATTATTAGTGAGCTATTTCTCCCTCTTTTTCATCCCAAGTCTTTGAAATTTGGTTTGTAGTCTACACTTGACACATCTCCATGCAGACCAGCCGAGTTTCAAGTGATCGGTAGCCACATGTGGCCAGTAGCCACTGTATTAGAGAGTGGAGTTGTGGAGGACACACACAGTTCTCTGGTTTCTAGTGCTGGCACAGCAGTCGAAGGGCTTAGGAAGGGCTGAAAGAACACGTATGGCCACACTGTTGGAAATGGGTCGCTCACAAATAACGGTATTGGAGAGGTAGACCAGGAAGCCCATGGAGGCGTGTGGCTGGCAGTCAAGACCACAGACAGCCCTACACGGCGGAAGGTGTGGCGTTATCATCAGGGCACCCAGATCCAACCAGTCAGCCTCTTTATGCCCATGTTTCCTCATCTGTAGAGAGACACCAACATCGATCTTACAAGATGACAAGAAGATTAAATGTGAAGATGTACACAAAATTCGTACGTAGCACCCGGTACGTAGTGAAGATGGGAGAGGCCGTCGGTATAGTTATTTTAAACTAGATGTTCTGGGATCACATGGGCAGCTTGGGTTTCAGAAGCAGCTGTGTGGCTTGGCCGGAGCAGTGCTGATGTAAGGAATGGGTTCTCCCTGCTTTGGGAATTACCCCAGGGGAATCTTAAAGCAATTCATGGTATTTTTCTTTTTTGGCCATAGCTGCGAAAAGTCACATGCCATCCATGGGGCTTGGTAAGCATGGGCAAATGCCAAAGGGGAGTGGCCCTTGCCCTGGGAGCTGCTCACTGTTCATTGTCTGTCCACAGCCTGAGGGTTCAGCTTCCCCTGGGAACTCGGTGGCAGCCAGGCCCTTTCAGAGTGGGGTGAGGACCCAGGTCCCTTTGCCTGCTTCCTTCCGCTTCCAGCAGCCAAGCTGGGTCTCACATGCCTGACCCCTCCTCCCAGGCCTCCTCTCGAGGCCCACTGACGTGTTTTGTGGAAATTGACTGTCTTGAAATATGGTTGTCTTAAGCAATGGAAACAAATGTTTCATTATCATACCCAGTTTTGAAAACAAAACAGAAAAAAAAGGGCACAACAAGCCACATGCACAGTGACATTAAGAAAAGGAAAGGCTAACTTTATTAAAAGGCTTCTTTGTGGTATCAGGCAGGAAGTGAAATGGCTTTAAATGGCAAACATTGCTCCATCATTTAATGCACCAGTAATCTTGGCATTCTCTTCTGTCCCCTTGAAGAAAAAAACAGTACCTAGATATAACCCAGATGAGAGAAGGGGAAGGGATTGAGTCAGTGCGTTGTCATGAGGTCCCTTGGAAGGCCGCTCACCCCATCGTCGAAGGTTGGCGGGAGGCCCGATGATGGACGCATGCGTAGAGGGAAGAGCACTTTCTGTTGTAAGTTTGAGCCTGGGCTACCCACCGAATTGCTGCCTTGTCGTTGGTTCCTTCTGACCAACTGGTTCTCTCAAATCGGTCTTTGTTGGAAATACCATAGATGTCAAATTTTGGATTTTACCTTGAATCCATGTTCAGAGGGTGGTAAAACCTCAGCCCCCACATATAACATTTCCTCCTCTGGCCAAAGGCCATTGTCATTCTTTCCTCTGGAAGTTAGTCTCTTTGCACAGAAAATAAAAACACGGTGAAGCCTGAGTGGCTAAATCTTTTCTTGAAGAGAAAAAAATCGCTCTTACTTCGCGAGTACCAAATGAATAGAAATGAAAGGGAGAAACCAGGAGATTTACACCACTGATATATTCTTGCTTGGTCGCACTTTTTAAGACTTATTTATAGATGTCAAACAGGATATGGCACATGGGAGGTGTTCGGTGAATACTCCTCAACTGATTACAACACAGAAGCACATTTGAAAATCTTTAAGGAAATAGGTATACTTAAAAAAAAATAGCACTTAATTTTAATCAGTAACAAAAATGGTGGCCAGATGGAGTAAGCACCAAAAATCTGCCTATTATAAAATAGCTCTCAAGCGTTATGATTTTAGGATAGCCTCTAAAAATTCTTAGCATGGTTTCTAACATCTTTTTTTAATTTAAAAAATTTCTTAATGTTTATTTATTCATTTTTGAGAGAGAGAACACAAGGAGGGGAGAGACAGAGAGAGAGGAAGACACAGAATTGGAAGCAGGCTCCGGGCTCTGAGCTGTCAGCACAGAGCCCGACGCGGGGCTTGAACCTATGAATTGTGAGATCATGACCTAAGCCGGAGTCAGACCCTTGACTGACTGAGCCACTCAGGCCCCCTCTCACATCTTCTTTTAATCTTTGCACCGTTCTGTCCTGTCAGGTGGCAGGCATTCAGAAAAGGATCTAAGGAAGTAAAAGGTATGTCTCAAGACGTGGCTGGAACTCAATAGTTTCTGAACATCCAACACCATTCTTTTTCATCCTGTCTCTACAAGTTTCCCTCCAGCAAAATCACCCTGTCCTTAAACCTCAGGGTGGAGGGGTTGGTGGCCACGTCACTTGCTCCTGGTACGGGGCTGGTCCCAGGTAACATCCTTGTTTGCTTAGTGTCTGTGTTTCTCTAGGACACAGGCCTAGAATTATTGTCTCTGACGTCCTGGTCACGCCACGGTGTCTGGGAGGTAATAGTTAACAAAGCCTGGGTGAATGCACGAAGAGCAGATTTATTATTCTTTGGTGTTCAAAGCTATTAACTCAGTTTGTTGGTGGTGTTCTTTGCGGTATATTTCTCATCTTGCTTCTTGTCCTTCCCCTTCTCCCCCCCCCCCAAGATAAATAATGAAACCAGACTTCTCACCTTGCAAAGGTTAGTCCTATTTCTAAAGCCCTTTGGTGAGTTCTTTTGAGAGACTTGAAATGTCTCCTGGATCCCTGGGGAGACTCCTAGGTGAGGGGCTGGCCACTGTGGCTGCAAACCAAAAGAGCCTGCCCTTGAAGTTAAATGTAAAGGTCATTGTGTCCCTTCTCTTTTAATTTCAATCCCCCTGCCCCCCCTCATTGTCATGGGTCTGGCAGGGAAAGCCTGATTTCTCCACCTCCCGAACTCCCTGCAGCCAGATATACTTGTGATTTTCTCTCTTTATTGTTGTTGTTATTTTCTGCTTAAATGTACTTGAAACAGCCTTCTTGAATAAGGCAAGGGGCGGCCACACAGTCCCAGCAGTGAGCAGGGGTCCGCGGTGCTGGGCTGAGTTTCGCAAAGTGCTTTTGTAAGGTCCTGACAGCAACTGGGCTTTCCCAAGTGATGCAGTTGTAAAAATGCTCTAAGCAACGGCTGCTTGTGAGCCCAGTAGAACTTGTTTGGCTCGAGTTTCTCCAAAAGTGCTCACGGGTTGATGGCTTGGGGATGGTTCTTCCTTGTTTCAATCTGTCTGATTATTCTAGTCATCAGACCCACGATTCCCTGTTTGGTAAGGCTCCAACCATGAAAGGGAAGTCCACGTCATCTCAGCACCTGGTTAAAGGAACGGAGTACTCAGCCAGGGAAGCCGTTTCAAAAAGGGCAGGGGCGGGGGCAGGGGTGGGGGGGGGGGCAGGATCTGAGCTGAGCAGGGCTTGGCTGTTGCCATGGAAACTATCAGTTGTGAAACCTGCTGGGTTTCAATTGGTGAAACCTGCTGGGAGGGGGTGGGGGTGAGAAATGACAAGAGGATCATCTGCCTTTCAGCAATTTGTGAGTACCTCATGTAGTTCTCATTCTCAAGCCTTTGTAGGGGAGCGGTTGTTTGGGGCGCCTGTTTCTGGAAATTGAGAGAAGTTAAGAAGTCTCTTAATTTCCCTTAAGAAACGCATCTGATTTGTACAGCCGAAGCCTCATGATCCCTTTGGTGCCCTCAGAGCCTGACGCGAATTTTGTGTGTGTGTGCGCCTGCAGGGCGGGGGTGCTCTTTACCGTAGGTCCCCTCTTGGGGTCTATGCACCACTTGGTGGCTGTAGAATTCCCTGGCTACAAAGAGGAATCCTATTGGAGTTTTCTGTTTGGAAGCCTCGTAATTGGTCACTCCAGCGTCGGTGCTCAACTAAGTGGTGGTAACGTTAGCTGTCGTGGGTGTCAGCTGCCACTTACTGGGTGCCAAGGCATTGCCCACACCGTCTCGTTAGTTCTTATGAAAACTTTGCAAGGCAATGTGGTTAGCTGTACTTTGCAGAGAAGGAAGCAAAGGTCCAAAGGATAGAAATAACCCCTTTGAGGTCACAGAGCAAATCACAGTCAGAACGGAGCCTTCACACCAGCTGACGGTGACCTTGGTGTCCTTCCACTGCAGGGTCCTCTCGGGGATTTGATGAAGGAACGCCCTCTGTGGCATCGCTAGTAGGCAGTCACTTGGGGGAACTGCTTCATCAGCAAACCCAAGAGCCCCCAGGGATGCCCTTGTTTCAGTTCTCTGCAGCTGTCATCAGTTTGATGCACCCCCTTCCTTGAGAGGGGCCAGCCATTGGTGGGGAGGAAGCGGGGGGTCTCAGCCATTGGCTACCCTGGCCCTGCAAAGGGACCAAATCTGTCAGTCTAAGCAGCTGAACATGGATTTCCAACTTGCAAAATGGCTTTCAACAGAACCACCATGAAAAGAACTGCACTTTGGTTGTTCTTCTGGGCACTCAACAGATTTGTAACTCAGGCGCTGCTCTTGACCTAGTGTGACAGTTCTCTGATGACTTGGGGTATGGACAGCTCCCCTGGGGAAGTGCCCTAGACCACCATGATGCTGTCACTTCCTCATTAGACTTGGGTTTCTTGACATGGGCTCCTTTTCTCATAGGGAAGATTCCAGACTCTACAAACATGCTGGGGCTAGCTGGCGTCTGGGTAACCCTTTCCCTGGCTACGGTGTCTGTTTATGCCTCTTTCCCAGGATTCAGATGCGGCGTGTCGCCTAAAGAAGGACTGCCTTAGAAGAACAAGAAAGGAAAAGTCCAAGGCTTCCTGGTTCATCATCTTATTACAATATCTAATGACACCTGTGGCTTACGGGAACCTTCTAGAGCTGTAAGCAACAACACTAGGAGAGGGGGTGTGGCAAGGGCAATGAACCAGACGGACCTGACTCTACCAGGGCTAGAAGGGGAAGTCATTTCCTTCTCGATCTCACCCTCCACACCTGCAAGAATGAGAATCATAATGTCCCTGTTGCACGGATATAAAATAATGCGGGTTAAGCACCTGGCAACAAGTTGATACTCCATAAGAGGTTGTTGCATACTGCATAAGAGGTTGTCATCATTCTATAAAAACCTTATCATACAAACCCCAATTTTTCAAGGCCTTTCTGAGCGCATGGGAGTTGAAAGGGCTTAGCAACATTGTTCCCAGAAAGGATCCCACCTTTCTCTCCCTCCTGCAGCTGTTGGCTGCTCTGGCCATGGGATCTATTGACTGACCAGCTTGTCATTGCATTCCAGTACAGACTGTGTCTTATCTGACTCTTAGATCGAAGCTCACAGTTGGTGAGCTACTTGGTGGTGGAGCTGAGTGTGAACGCTCATCCTTGTCCTCATTACAGGGAAAGAGGAGGTGTTCCGCCGCAAGCTCCTGAAACTCGATTTCTCTTGATTTTGCACAGAGCTGGGAACTAGTAGGTCTCTGCTGTCCCTAACTGGGCAAGGGGACTGGGACATGCCTTCTGGCCTCCAGTACACAGTGTATTTGATAGGAGCTTTACCAACTTGCCGGTTTTCCAGTCAAAGCAGGCTGCTTGGTTTACAAGCACCCCTAGAGATACAGGCGGAAGCTCCTGATGAGGAAGACCGCCGTGGAGGAAGTGCTGGGCTAGCAGGAAGTGGGAGCTGTTTCTAGCACAGACAAGGTATGAGAAATGAAAGTCAAGGAGGAAGTAGAAGTAGGATCCGTAGGTGCCTCGAGGACAAGGAAGTGGCTTTGTTGGCAAAGGTGGAAGGAGAAAACAGTATCTAGGCCGAGTGTTGGCGTGGGTGTGGAAGCCATTTTCTCCTCTTATAATGTCGGCATGAGGGATGGTATTGGAAGCCTGGGGTTGGACATTTGGTATACGGAGATCCTCAGTCAGCCCTCACGGAAGCCATTTGAGGAGAAATTTAACTTCTGAACGCAACAAAATCCTGAGCTCACAGAGGTTTGGTTGACTGACTTGTGCTGGTGTTTTAGTTCTGAGCCAATGTGAGCTCCTGTGGGATGTGCTGGCTCCTCCAGGGGGGCAGCTCTGGTTTTCCTTGACGATGAGGGGCTCCACAAGGTCTACCCTCCACTGAGCACCAGCCATGGGCTGGGGTTTACGGCCATCAAAGACTTCTATCCTCACAACAACACCATGAAGTGGACCCACATTTTACAGAGATGAGGCAGGTGATAGTCACTCTGCGTGGGTAACTTGTCCAAAAGTAAGTTCAACGGGCAAGGGGAGTTCCGCCAGGTCTCTCTGATGCCGGAACTGAGATTCCTTCTGCCACGCTTCTTGCTCACACACAGATCTTGCCTGAAACATTTTCTCCCGTGTATAAGAACAGGGAGAATAATCAGAGGCCATATTTTGGGTCAAGGGCCCCTTTGAAAGTCAGATGAAAGCTAATCTGTAAAAGCAAACACCCTACAACTTCAGGGGTTAAGGACTCCCTGAAGCGATCCAGCAGCCTCTTACTGTCCATGGACCCTGCTCAGGAACTCCTGAGGTAAGGAGCAGGAGGCCTGGAGAAGTCAGCCGAGAAAAAACTTCACCAGAAACAGATTTAAAAATTGAATTGTCTGTACAGCATATGCATTCCGCATTTGTTGCCTTGAACAGAAGAAGCTTAAATAAACATGGTCATATTACCTCACATGATAAATGTCTTGTGTGTAATGTACATGTGAAAATGGACAACCCATCCGAGCACTGTACAAGCAGATCTTTTTTCCTCCCATGGGACCAAAACATAAAATAACTTAAAACACTACATTGGGATGCGTAAACTATAGCATCCATTTCTTTTCCCCTTCCTAGGCAGATATTTTATGCTTAGGGTGACCATCCATTCTCCCAAGTCATGTAGGGATGACTTCCATGAAATTATCCAGAATCGTTTTGCAATATTGTTGAAATGATTTTTTTAATGTTTATTTATTTTTGAGACAGAGAGGGGGAGAAAGGGGTGGGTGAGGGGCAGAGAGAGGGAGACACAGAATCCAAAGCAAGCTTCAGGCTCTGAGCTGTCACCACAGAGCCCAACACGGGGCTCGAACCTACAAACCATGAGATCATGACCTGAGCCAAAGTCGGACGCTCAACCAACGGAGACACCCAGGTGCCCCTGATGTTCTTGAAGTAATCTTAAGAGGACTTGCATCTCATCGGAATATGGATATTTGTATATGTTGTATTAAACTTATTGTTTCTTTTATGCCACTTTTAACCAATACTTGAAAATGCTCAGGGCAGAGAATCATGAGCTGCCAAAGATGGAAGGGAGCTCAGAGATCATCGGACCCAAATCCTCCTCCTTTGCAGATGGGGAAACTGAGGCAAAGAGAGGTTAAATTGATAGTCTCCAGGCTACAGGTTGAGGTGGTAGCAGAGGGACTAGGGTCCTAGTGTCCTCACTTCCTTTAGGGTTCATTTCCTTGCAACATGTCTGGCCTCCAGGCACTCATTACCTACCTGCTAAATGTGTGGCCAGATGGAATTTTCTTCTGGTGTTACTCCCTCCTTCCTTCTGCTCCAATGTCCTTCCAGGAAGGCTGTCTTTGGTCACAGAGGGAAGGCACAGAGGATTTGCTAGCAAGAGATACCACACTCCTGATGAGGGCCATGGCCGTGGTCGGAGAAAGGTCTGCTGGTCTAGGATGCATAGGTAAGACCTACCTCTGCCCTGGGGATGGGGCCAGAAATAATGGTCATCACCATCCCAAGGACTTTGGGTGGTAGCTCTGGGGTGGGGTGATGTCTTAAGGGGCCAGAAAGTTCTGGCATGTGGGGCAGGGACAGGAGGGCCATGGACCCTGGAGGAGAGGACTCTCAGTGCTCCCTGAAGTAGACCCTGTGTGGATCGACAGGTGACTTGACAGGAAAAGTGAAACAATGTGGCTTGATGTCCTATGCCTCTTGTGTGTTTGGGACCATCCGGGGTGGGGGCAGAGCCTGGCTGTGAGCAAGTGTGAGGCCCCTGCGTGAGCACATTTTGGAGGTGTCATGGGAAGTCACACAGGGTGGGAGTTGGGGATCTCCACTTCCAAGTTCCCTAACCTCAGAGGTTGATGTGGTTAGGTGCCAAAGTCGCCACTTAACCATTGGGACTTTGTATTTTCAGACATTTCCCTCTTTCTGTTGGATTGAAACCCGGTTTAAAATGCAGTGCAGGCTGGCACTGACTGGGCAATTTGAATAAGTGAATCCCTCACCTTCTTCCACCCTCGGTTTCTTTGCTGACCGAAGGGAGCTTCTTTCGGACAAGTAATGGGAAACAACCTCTTTAAGAGTTAAACTATAATTCAAATGAGAGGAGAAAAGGAGCCTGGCTCCAGTCAGGTCACGTATGAGCATGTCCAAGGACAGTGTGTGTTTGCAAAGGAGAGTGAGGATCCTAGAGGGAACACCCGGGGGGCAGACCCTCACGTCCAGCCCCTGCAGGGAGAGTGCCCAGCCCAGGACCGCCTGCCTCCAGCGCCCCCTTCCCTGCTATGGAAACAGGCCCACCTGACATCAGGGCACATTCAAATCATAGACAGTTCTCCGCACTCTCATTCAGAGGTCACTGAACAAACACACTTCTGATTATAATTTGGCTTCCGGGTAATTTGCCTCCGTGGAGCAACTGTTTGGCCATAGGAAGTGAGTACTGTGCCTTTGGTGGTCATATCCGGTTTTAATACATTGACACCCTCTGGTGTCTGCACTTTGTTTTCCGGTGGGTTGGTGAGCAAGAGTCAGTATGGCCCGCATGCGCCACCTTGACCCGAAGGCTGTGTCCTTCCCCTCGCCTGTGTCATTCGCTTTCCTCTCAGCCATGGCCACTGTCCCTCTTCACTGACCACCAAGGGATCTGAGCAAATTTTAATTCCAAGGAGGGGCTCTGGGCTGTCACCCCGTAGCTCCATCCTATTGCAGGTTGGAGGGTCTGTGCCCACAGCCTGAGCCCAAGGCGTGGGGATGCTCAGACACGCTCACGGAAGAATGGATGCTTGGACTTAGGTAGACAGATGATAGAAGGCAGGACTCTGTCATTTGGAGGAGCGGAAGGACTGGAGTTAGTGGAAGGAACTTTAGACATGGGGACCGGCGCTCTTGACTGGTTCTTCCTCCGGTTCTTTGCACAGCTGTGGGGATGCCAGTGGGCTCCTTATCGGTAAAACAAAGCAGTTGGAGTTGGGACCTTGGTATCCTGGATGGGAAGGGACAAGGTCGCAAAGGTTTTGGTACAGGGGCGCCTGGGTGACTCAGTCGGTTGAGTGTCCGACTTTGACTCAGGTCATGATTTCACAGTTTGTGGGTTCTAGCCCCACGTCGGGCTCTGTACTGACAGCTCAGAGCCTGGAGCCTGCTTCGGATTCTGTGTCTCCCTCTCTCTCTGACTCTCTTTTACTTGTGCTGTCTCTCTTTCAGAAAAAAAAAAAAAGGTTTTGGTACAAACTTAATACTAATCTATAAATTCCATGCAATTCATGAAACTTGAATAGAGAATTCTAAAGTTCATGTGCAAGAGTAAAGAACCAACCTAATTTTAAAGGAAAAAGATATGATGTGGGACTTCTTTTCTAAATAATAAGATTTATTAAAAATAAAAAAGCTGCTGTAATTAAGACAATACATTGAGGTTAGAATAGGAAGCAGATCAACTGGGCAGACCAGAAAACTCAGAAATTGAACTATATGGGAAATTGATCTAGGACAGAGGTCTATTTACAAATTACTAGGGAATGTCTGATTGGGACATTTGGTCATCTTTACAGGAAAAAATGTGACATTAGATCTTTCCTTCACAACATTTAAAGAGGCCAATTCCAGTAGGTTAAAGATTTACATGGGAAATGTGGAAATAGAGGAGGATATCTCCTAACATGGCAGTGGGAAAGCAATGTTAGATACAAGAAGCAATACAAGATACAAGAAGCAAAAGGTCATCAAGGAAAGATTCATAAATTTTATATTAAAATTAAAATTTTGTATAATACAAACAATCATGTATGGGGGAAGATATTTCCAACAAATATAATCAATACAAGATAAGTATTAGGAATATATAAATATGACAACAGTCTGACAGCTCTTCAAAGATTTAAACACAGAAGAGTCACATGATCTAGTAATTCCCTTGCTGAGTAAATACCCAGAATAATTGATAGTGAGGACCTGAATACGTATTTGCACACCAGTGTTCATAGCAGCATAATATCCAAAAGGTGGAAACAGCCTGAGTGTCCATGAATGAATGGGTGGATCAACTAAATGTGGTCGATACACCCAATGAAATATCATTTGGACTTAAAAAATAAGGAAATTCTGGCACAAGCCACAACATGGATGAAACTTGAAGACATCAGGCTAAGTGAAGTAAGCCAGTCACAAATGGACAAATACCGGCTAACTGCGCTTACGTGATGTACCTAGAGTTAGTCAAGCTCCTAGAGACAGTAAGTAGGATGGTGGTTACCAGGGGCTGGAGGGAAGAGGGATGGACAATGGGGAGTTTTTGTTGAATGGATATAGAGTTTTGGTTTGGAAAGATGAGAAAGTTCTGGAGACAGATGTTGGTGATGGTGGCGTCACCATGTACTTAATGGCACTGAACTGTACACTTCAAGATGGTTAAACTGGTCCATTTTATGTGACGTACACTTTACTACAATAAAAAATAAATCAAGTGTGGATACATGTCACAACAAGGACAAACCTTGAAAATTCGCTATGTGGAAGAAGCCAATTACAGAAGACCATATGTTGTAGGATTCCATTTATATGAAATGTCCAGAATCGGCAAATCCAGAGGGATAGAAAAAAGATTCGTGACTGCCTGAGGAAATGAGGAGACTGGGGGTGGGGGCTAAAGCATACAGAGTATTTTTGGGGGCTAATGAAAATTGTCTGGAATTCTAGAAATTGCTTCTAGGATTGATTAGAGTGATGGACACCCAGCTCCGTGAGTGCCCTGGAAGCCACTGGATTATGCATTTCAAATGAGTGAACTGTATGGTGTGTGAATTATCTTTTAATTAAGATGTTACCAAAAAAGTAAAGTATATATACATACACACACAAATAACTCATTTAAAGTAAGAAAAGGCAGGGGTGCCTGGTCAATGGGTTGGGCGGCCGACTTCAGCTCAGGTCATGATCTCATAGTTTGTGAGTTCAAGCCCTGCCTCAGGCTCTGTGCTGACAGCTCAGAGCCTAGAGTCTGCTTCAGATTCTGTGTCTCCCTCTTTCTCTCTCTGCACCTTCTCTGCTCACACTCTTGTCTCTCTCCACCTCTCAAAATAAATAAACATAGAGGTGCCTGGGTGGCTCAGTTGGTTAAGCGTCCGACTTTGGTTCAGGTCATGATCTCACGGTTCTTGGGTTGGGGCCCCGTGTTGGGCTCTGTGCTGACAGCTCAGAGCCTGGAGCTTATCTTTGGATTCTGTATCTCCCTCTCTCTCTGATGCTCCCCTATGCATGCTGTCTCTCTCGGTCTCTCAAAAATAAATAAAAAACATAAAAAAAATTAAAAATAAATAAACATAAAAAATTAAAAAAATAAAGTAAGGAAAGGCAACAATGAAGAGGAAAGTGGGCCCAAAAAATGTGATTAGACAATTCTCAGGAGACTTGAAAGGACAACAAATATATGAGGCCAAGTTCAGCCCCAGAGACATGCCCGTGAGAGCGACAATGAGATTGTGTCTCATGCTCTCAAATGGGCAAAAATCCACATCTGAAAGACAGCATTAAACATGCCCTGTACTGGGGAAGGTGTGGCGCGACGAGGTCCACCACACGCCACGGTGCGGAAAGGCAGGTCGGTGCACGGGGAACAGTTTGGCGGTGAGTGTACAGAGCCGCACACTTTGACTCAGCAATTCTACTTCGAGGGACGTGCCTCAGGGAACATCTTGTGCCTGTGCCTGGGAAGTTCTGTGCAAAAACCTCCGTGCAGCCTTGTTTGCGATAGCGAGAGCTTGGAAACACCCGAATGTGTATCCTGAGCTAAGAGATAAACTGTCATATACTCAAACAGCAGAATACTATACAGCACAGAACTTGCACTGAACGCGAGCCATATTCATGTCGGTGAGGTTTTCAAACAAAGCATGAGGTGAAAAAAATGAGTTACTGAAAGATATGTAGCACATGCTATTTATATAATGTTTATAAATAGGAAATATAATATTCATACTATTTAGTAAAAGGACTTGAAGGTATCCGTGTTGTTCTTTTCTCTTTTATTTTTTAAAATTTTAATTAAAATGTTTAAGTTTCAGTACAATTAACCTACAGTGTTGTATTGGTTTCAGGTGTGCGATGTGGTGATTCGACACTTCTGTGCTTTGCTCAGGTCTCGTCACCGTTGAGTGTTCCTCCAGTCCCCTCTTCTATTCACCTGTCCCCCACCCCCAGCCCCTCTGGCAACCACCAGTGTGTTCTCTGTAGTTAAGAGTCTCTTTCTTGGTTTGTCCCTTTCTGTTTTCCCTTTGCTCATTTGTTTCAATTCCACATATGAGTGAAATCATATAGTATTCATCTTTTTCTGACTAATTTATTTCACTTAGCGTACCATTTAGATCCACCTATGCTGCTGTAAATGGCAAGATGTCCTTTTTTGTGGCTGAGTAATATTCCATTGCATGTATATACCTCACTTCTTCTGGAGCCATTCATCTAGAGATGAACACTATGGGTAGCTTCCATATCTGTATTATTTTTTAAAAATATCTTTTCCCCTTAGGGGACCTGGGTGGTTCAACTGGTTGAGCATCTGACTTCGACTCAGGTTGTGATCTTACTTGACATCACATGGGTTCGAGCCCCTTATCGGGCTCCTTGCTGTCGGTACAGAGCCCGCTTCGGATCCCCTGCTCCCGTCTCTCTCCACACTTCCCCAGCTCATGTGCTCGCTCTCTCTCTTTCTCTCTCTCTCTCTCTCAAAAATAAACATTAAAAAAATATTTTTCCCTTCTAAAATGAAAGCCCTGAAGGGAATTTGTCAAAATGTTAAGAATTATTAAATCTCAGATGTCTTTGTATGGGTGTTGTACTATTTGTATAATTTTCTGTGTATTTGAAATATTTCATCGTTCAAAAAATATTTTCAAGACACTATTATATAATTGAAGTCACATACCTTATTTTGGAAAGTAGAGATTCCCCCACATTTCACTTAATGGTAACCCAACCTGCAAATCTCCTAGACCAGATGGTAAGTAAGCCATTTCCAGAGTCTAGACTCACCTTGTACAATGAGTCAAACAGCAAACACTTCCCAGTCATCCCCAGTGTGAGCAACGTGAGGGCATGCCTTGGGTCCTACTAAACTTTATTTTGTGCCTGCCCTAGTACCCGGCATTGGTGACGGCTAAGTGGGTGAACTGCTACCATGCCACACTCAGATAGGAAGTGCTGACTTGAACCTGAAGAACTGATTGGGGTTTTACAGAGATGAAGGTGTCGAAACCTCAAGGGCTCTGCCTGCTTGGTAACGAAGCTATGTCTAAAGATATTCACTGTCTGCCTATTGTTCTAGATTCAAATGCAAACCTCCATGCCACAGGGCCACCTTAGTAGGCCAATTGGTCTTGTGGAAGACCTTCTATTTTTAATTTTTAAAAATAAAAATAATATATGGAAGGTGTACAACATGACAATTTGATGCATAGGAAAAGGATGGGTAGAGTCAGGCTAATTAACTTCACCCCTCAGAGTTGCCATATTTCTCTTGTGATGAGAGAAATCTGAAATCTACTCTCTTAGCGAATTTCCGGTACTCAAATACAATATTATTAACTCTAGTCATCATGCAGTACTTCAGATCTCTAGATTTCCTCTTTCTACATAATTGCAGCTTTGTCCCCTGTGACCGACACCTCCCCTTTCTGCCACGTCCCCACCCTTGCTAGCCACTGTCCCACTCTCTGCTTCTCTGTGATTGGTTTTTATAGATTCCACATAGAAGCAAGATCACGCAGTTTTTTCCTTTCTGTGTTTCACTTATTCCACTTATTATAATGTCCTCCACATTTCTCCATGTTTTTCCTAATGGCATGATTTCCTTCTTTTTTTAGGTTGTAAAATATTCTATTGTGTTTCTAGCGATCTATCGATCTTTCGATCTACTGATCTACCGACCTATCGATCTATCGATCTATCAACCTGTGTATATTTATATACCATGATTTCTTTATCCATTCTTGGAAGATACTTCTTAACCATGTGGGCAACTACACCCTCTCTCAATAGCATGACTATTGATAATTCAATGAAGTAAGGCTCATCACCAGGCTATCTGTATCCCTTTCTTAAAAATGCAGAAAAACTTCATTACTGTCAGGCAAATTGGTAAAGTAGGCTGGAGTGAGTGTCTCTGCTCGGCTGAGTGGAAATGTTGGGCTTTCATTATAAGTGGCAGAAAGCAAGTGTGACAGCTTCTCTTTGGTTGATATGATTCTTTTCCTGACGTGGGCAAGGGGGACTGAATGTTATGGACACGAGCGACAAGATATTTTTGCTGGGGAGAGTACATGTGTGGCCGTGTCTGCACATAAGGGAAGAGAAAGCAGTAGTTTTCCTCTTTAAACCAAATTATTTGATTTTGCCCTCATCAGCATAGCGAGGTGCTGGTCATCACCCTGGTGATGAATGCACGGCCATCTCATTTCTGGTCCAGCAGAATAGTCCGGGCACGGTCTCCACCAAGCACTGAACACCAGGAAAGCCCACAGTGCCTTTAATAAAAGCCGTTGCTCCCCATTTCTGTGCAAAGAGTTTAACAATCATTACCTTAGCAGCTGAGATCCAGGCGGCAGATTTCCAAGTGTTGACGGTTTCAGAAATGTGTTTGCTTGGCCTCCAAGTAATGACTGAGAATATATTCAATTTAATGCTGAAAATCTGAAAATAGTGCCCAATTAGCTTAGTGTGGAAGAGTGTGATAATATTTTAATAATATGGGCTTTATGCAAAAATTTGCTTTCATCTGAGTAATTAGGGCTGGTGAAAGGTTTAATGTGTATTTATTGAGCACATAGTAATAACAGCGCGTGAGCGGAATAACAAGGCAACGCGGATGCATTAGGGGCTTTCTTTTCCGCTCACTGAAAGTTGAGTCCTTTTTTCATTATGTCTGTCATGCTGAACAATAAGATTGGTTCTCAATTGAAATTAGAATGTCTAAGTGTTCAGCCCAAGCATATTAGAGAAATTACATTGGTAGAACACTTCCTCTTGAAATGCTTTTGGGAAAATAGTTTCTTGAATTGGCCTTGCGGAGTCTTTGACAACATTCTCAGTGCTGCAAAAGCGTTATTAAAGAACGCCACAAATCTTTACTTTAGTGGAACCAGTGGAGAGTGATAGATGGCAGAAGAAAAGAGTATCATTTGGTTTTGAATGTTAAAGTACTTTGCGTAAAATGTTTCTTTCATGTCTGTTGACCTCCCTTTTCGAAAATAACCCAGGTCTAGGAGAGATGGTTTCATGGGATTCTGATGCTTGATTCCCCCGAGGGGGATTTTTCTCCCTGGAGGTCATGTGACAGAGAGCAGGTAATGGTAGGTGGGTCTGGCCTCTGGCAGGATCCACGTACAGGGCCAGGACTCCGCATGGCTGCTTTAACTGGCGGAATCAATGTCACATCTGCAGGCAAGTCATAATGTGTGACCAGAATGAAAAATTTGGGGTTAAAAATTTAGAGCTGTGTCTTCAGTTCATTCTTTGACCATTGCAGTTAACATTAATTTCTTTCTTTTTAAAAAAATTTTAATGTTTTTTATTTATTTTTGAGAGAGAGACAGTGTGAGCGGGGAGAGTCAGAGAGAGAGGGAGACCCAGAATCCAACCACAGGCTCCAGGCTCTGAGCTAGTTGTCAGCACAGAGCCCGATGCGGGGCTCAAATCCACGAACTGTGAGATCATGACCTGAGCCAAGTCAGTCAGTCGCTCAACCGACTGAGCCACCCAGGTGCCCCAACATTAATTTCTTTCTTAAGTGCATGATTTCAGTGCAGCTTATCAGAGAATTGTTTTTTTAAGTCTGTGGTTCCTTTCAGGGAGCTTTTTTTTTTTTTTCTTCCCCCTCATTTCCCCTTACTAGGTGCTGTATAAGGCACGACTTTGAGAAAATAGTCATCTGTTTAGGGTCCATCCCGGCTGATATCAGAGGCACGTCCAGCGGAAACAGGCTGGAATGGAGGCCGAGTTACTGTATCCTGCTCTGACAAGGTGTCCTGCCCTTAGCCTTGACCTGGTTCCTCCTGGCTATCCGTACTCGGCGTCCACACTGGCAGTGAGGCGCCCTGAGCAGGTCTGTACTGGCTCCACCCTCTGCCGTGTGCCCGTGCTGCTGGGGAGGGCGGGGGGGGGGGGAGGGGAGCCCAGGAGCCGGCTGGGGGGTTGGGACCTTCCGCTGGGTTCTGAGCTGCTTCTGGGGTCAACCCATGGCCTTCTCCCTGGCCCTCTCCCGCAGCCTTTTTTATTTATTTAGAACACTTTTAGGGGCTCCTCTTCCAACTGCGTCCCCATGGTGGTTTCTATGTTCCTCATCCCCTGACCTCTGTCGCGGTGGATCTGCTGTCCTTAGCCGGTCCCCTGCTCTCCTCCAGCCTCCCAAAGGTGCACATGCTCTTTGGTTCTGTCCTTAACAGACTTCCCTTTATGCT
The DNA here is from genome assembly GCA_004023845.1 of Helogale parvula. NCBI lineage: Eukaryota > Metazoa > Chordata > Mammalia > Carnivora > Herpestidae > Helogale > Helogale parvula. Next base: position 79,233 of record PJEM01004984.1, on the reverse strand, counting down.
CCACATCTCCCCCTGGGTTTCGTCCACGACTCTCTGTTAGTTTTTACTTTTATGCAACACCTTTCTCCCACCTGCTGACGCTCAGTCCCACTGGCTTTTCCCATCAAGACACGTTCTCGGTCCTAAAACTGAATCCCACCACCCAACCTCCCCTTTATCCACAGCCCCCGAATCCTACCTGTATCTTACAAGCGCCCGTTCCCGGGGGTCCCTTCCACTTCCTCTCACGTCTGCCCCTTCTTTCCGTTTCTCTCCCTGTTCCTCGCAAGCACATCCTTCGTCCTTCGCAGAGACTCCAAAGTCCGCTGCCTCGTCTCCGGCTCAGCCCTCCCCCGTCTATGCCGCATACCACAGATGTCATTCTCCCCCAAACGAGCGCCCCTCTTCCCTTCTGAACATGTGAAGGCCCGAGACGGTGAGTAGAGATGGACGCATCTTTATTCCCGATGGAGGATACGGCTCTGCGTGTGTGCCCAGTGGCCTTCCGGGTGGACAGGTGTCCGTGTGGGCTGACCACACTGTGGGGAGTAAGCAGTGCGGTGCCTAAGGCCCTGCAATTAGCGGACGACAGAGACGCCACCGGGGTCCTGCTCTGGTGGATGCCACACTGGGTGGCTTCTGCGATGCTGTCCCGTCACCTTGAAGAAAGCTCCCCTTTTCTCTGAGCCCCACGAGCATTTTCTTTCGCACTGCTTGTGTTCCCTGTCTTACTCCACTTGTTTGGGTACGAAGTACTGTGTATCGCAAGTCACCGTTGCTCACTCTTTTTCCCTTGAACATGTTTTTGAAGTTTATTTATTTATTTTGAGAGAGGGAGCATGCATGAGCAGGGGAGGGGCAGAGTAAAGGGGAGAGAAAGACAGAATCCCAGGCACTTACAGTGTGGGGCCCTTTGCGGGGCTCAAATTCATGAACCATGAGATCAAGACCGGAGCCGAAGTCAAGAGTCAGACGTTCAACTGACTGAGCCACCCAGGTGCCTTTCGCCACCCCAGCCTTGAACGCCTCAACTAGAACTCCTCAACTAGAATCCACTGTGTGGAGTCTGGTTTTCATGAGGTCAGGGTAGAATCTGTGCCCCAGAACTGACAGTCACAAAGGAACTGCCGTGAAGACTGTCCATCAGTGGGAAGATCTAATCAACCGACTGGCAAGGATATTTGAGCTTCCTTCTAGATTTAGTCTATACTTGCTCCTTTTGGGCAGGACCCAGAAAAAGAAAAAGACGTGAAGACACGGGCCCTGCCCACGAAGATACATGTCAGGAGACTAGAACATCCCACTGGAGACCACGGTGAAGAAGACGGGACAGTCTTATAATTAATTGCTCACTTGAAGGACTAGAAGTCATGCTGGAGTCAGGGGTGGGAGAGATTTGGGAGAGCGGGGGCGGCCTGGAAAGACTTCGTGGAGGAGGTGGGACCTCATTTCGGTTAGGAAGGACAAGCAGGACTTGGGGGAGGACAGAGGGCACTTTAGGCCAGGGAAACAAATATCTCAAAACACGGCCTTCGTGTCTCAGAGACAGAACATCTCTGTGCCGTTGTTTGTGTTGGGCACTCTGACATCATGCTAGGTAACCTCCACCACCGCCAAAAGTGACTCGCTATTTATTCAGACTTTAAAATACATGGGCCTATGACATCAGGTGTAAGGAATCTCACTTGGACAGTGACTGGAGCTGAAGGGTCTTTTTTTTTTTAATTTTTGGCTACTTCAGTGAATCAAAATTAAACAAACTGAAATTAATACAGTTTTTTCAATCAATGAAATCTACAAGTCTGGGAGCCACTGATCTCGGGACACAGGGAGAAGAGGACAGCGAGGAAGGACCATTGGGAGTAGTCTTTTCATTCTCTGATCTCTTTGTTCATGCACTCAGGGAATATTTATTACTGGCCTCAGAGCCCACAGTTTTCACTTAATCTGAGCCCCTGCAGACTCTTGAGGAGATGGGGGGAGCAGGCCTGTGCCGTATGCGTGCTGGCCATGTGGAACCCGCCTGCAGACTCAGTTAAGTTCCCCAGTCGGCTCTCACTGGGCAGGGTTCCTCGGGGCCAGAGGAAGAGTAAGGGGCCTGAGAAAATCAGGAACCCAAACAAACGGTCTCCCAGGGGAGATTCAGACTGAATGGATGTAAGACAGTACGAACATCGTAGGTTCTTCTAGCACTTGTGGGTCCAACAAGAAACGTTTACTGAGCGTAAGTCAGATGCTGTGGCAGTCCTAGGTTACTGAATAATGACGTTGATTTCACCAACCTAAGTAGGGTTTTAAAGACCAAATAAGGGGCGTCTGGGGGGCTAAGTTGGTTAAGTGTCAGACTTTAGGTCAGGTCATGATCTCACCGTTTGTGTCTGATTCTGTGCCGACAGCTCAGAGCCTGGAGCCTGCTTTGGATTCTGTGTCTCCCTCTCTCTCTGTCTCTCCCCAGCTCATGCTTTCTGTCTCTCTCAAAAATAAATAAACATTCAAGAAAAAGAAAAAAGACCAAATGAAATCACGAGGTGGTCAGATGTCCCTCTGGCTTCTGATTGCTTCAGGGAACCAGTATTTGAGAAAAACACTGGGGTGACTTGAGTGTATCGATGCACAGGTGTGCATGCATGGAGTGCAGTGGAGAGACACCGCATGACCGGGGGTGGGTGTGGGGACATGACGTTTCTGGGGTGGAAGGGACTCAGGCAAGAGCCAGAAGTTCAGGGACTCACTGGTTTTTGAAAATGCCAGTTGTAGGCTCCATGCGGTTTATGCCACTGATCCAAATATTATGCACCTTGTTGCAAACTTGTACCTGGTCACGTCAGTGTGGTTAGCAGTTGTGGCTCAGGTGGTGAGGAGGGTGGGATTTAATGCCCAAACACTTAACGTCTGGTGGCCTGAGTTGGAATCCTGACATTATTTCAGAGTCAGAACTCTGGCGTGCCAACTCAGGGAGGAGGAGGCAGGTCTGGTCACAGACTGGACCTGGAGTAGGGCTGACGGGTCACACAGGGCGTGGTGCAGGGGTGATGGGCTCCTTGGTTTGGGCTGGGCATCTGTGTGAACACCAGCATTTTAGATTTATGTCCTTCCTCTGCTCTACAGTGTACTTTAGTAATGATGTGAGCAAGGTTATAATCCTCATTTCAGTATGAAATATGTCATAGACGCAAAAGTAACCTATGAAACCAGAGGAGAAGATGGGCCGATAAATGAAGTCAGGCTACCGCAATAGTGGGTCAGCCACTTCCCATCTGGAGCAACAGCTTCGTAGAAAGGAAAAAAAAATTACTCACGTCCTCCATCCATCCTATCAGCTTGCTTGCATGCCGCACTTAGAATACATTCGTTCTTTCAGTTGGAAATTAGAATTTTCTAGTAATACACTAAAAATCAGTAAGTAAATATGTCAGCCGGGAGGTGCCCCGGGAACTCAAAGAAATAGTACAGAAACCAGGCAGAGAAATGCAAGGTATTTTCCTGTGGTGTAACCCAGCCCTTAATTTTTATGCTGATTATATAGTTATTATTCAATGTTATTTAACACCTGGAAAACTGACTTTATTTTACTGTTAAGAGAGGGTAGACTGTAGCAGGGGGGTGGGGACGAGAACGTTCACAGGTCTTAAGTGAAATCAGAACTGCTTGCTTACACCAACAAGGAAGGTAACAAGGAAAAAAAAAAACAGAAAAGGCCCAGGAATCCAGTGAGACCCTAAATATAGTACAGCAGGTAATAGAGGATAAATCGTTCTAGCAGGTAAAAGCCTAGAAGGTAGATACCACACAGGCGGCACCAGTTTTTCTTATCTAACCTTTTAAGAAGGCTCTCACTGGCTTCCTGTTTTTTCCGCACCTGCAGCTGCGGAAGGAGACTGTTCCTGGAGGAAGATGCTGTTTGCTGTGGTTTCTCTACGTCCAAGTTCAGGAGACTCTGGCTTTTTGCGTTATTTCAAACGCAAAACCCCACCAGGGGGAAGAAAGCCTTTGAAACTCGGCTTAGGATAAGCGACTGCTTATTTTCTGTTATTTATTGAATACACTTACCTTAGTCATTTCTCAACACTTCTTTCTGCAAGAACTGTGTGTATATGCTCCATAAAGTTAGTAGAGAGAGAAGGGCTTGAGAGCGTCTCTCTGCTGCGCAGACCTTCAAGGCTGGCAGAGTAACTCCGCACACCCTCTCCCTGCATGGGGCTGAGAAACCCAGGGTGCAGGAGTGCAGGCGCACAGGCCGGGCATGCAGGAGGGAGGTGCCACAGGCGCCAATGGGGGGAGGGTAGATGGAGGGAGCGCGCCCAGCTTCCTGGCAGGTGCAATCACCAGGGGCGCGCGTGGGTGCAGCCTGGAGACAGGTGCCACCATCCGCCACCATGCCGACTCCCCGCCACCCGTGCTCCCCCACCCTTGGCTTCCCGCATCCTTACCCCTTCCGTTCCTGCCCCCCACACCCACGGCTCTCCATCCCTCCTACACCCACAGTGCTCCCACCACGGGGCTAAGCATCATTATCAGTCCTGAATCAGAAAAGACTGCCAGATGGGACTGAATTCTCCAAAACTTCTCTGGCCGCAGAGACTCAGTTTTCCCTCTGGAGGGGTCTGAGGCAGCGCAGCTCTGGGGTGGGGGGGGGCGACAGTGTCCCCAAGCTCATGGTGGATGAGGCAGAGGGCTGGGGCCTGGCTGGGGATCCTGTCCCCCGCCCCCAGTGCCCCAGTGCCGGTGCTGGCTGCCCTCTGCACGCTCCCCGGAGGGGCTCTAACCAACCTTGGAAGGCACCTCCCGTGATGCATGTTTTTAGGGGCCCCATTTCCCCTTGGCCCCAACAGCCAACTTGCTCATTGCACACCGCCCATCCCAAGATGGGCCAGGAAAGAGCCCCCATCAGACTTGCAGCCTCCGCTGAGAGCAATCTCCGGGGTCTGTGAACCTAGTGGTGGAGTGTTCCTCAGAGGCCCCCCCTTGCTCCCCCCAAGCCTGCCCGGGGTCGGTGGCTTTGGGACATCACAGAATCTCAAAGATCTGCTACTTTGCCCACAAAACCAGCTTTCCCTGCAGCGCCCCCCTTTTTCTTTGGCTGTGAGTGAGGCTGAGACCTGGGGTAGGGGGGGAGGGTGGCGGCGGAAGGCTGCGGGCAGATGGGGTTTTGTGTTAAGAGGAGACGGCCTGCACTGAGAGCCTTTGAAGGGTGTTTTGGGGAGCAGGGAGGCTGAGTTTCAGAGACCATACAGCTTTCATTTCCTTGGTGGCCTTCATCAAGATACCTCCTGCTTTGACATTTCCTGCGCAGAAACCTTTGAACCATATATATATGCGTTTTTTGCTGATTGTGTGTTATGTTCCCTGAAGGGAAGGGTTTTGAGTCTTTTCTATCGCCCGGCTCCGTGTCAAACCGCGGGAAGATGGATGGATGGATGGTGTCTCTGCCCTGCTGTGGGCCCGAGAGCCGGTGGAGCGGAGGCCAGTCTCAGGTCCCGTGTGGTCTGCGGGGCGTCACGATTCCCGCCCTGTGCCATGGTGCTGGTCAGGGAGCACCTGACCTCGTCCTAAGGAACTCAGGCCAAGTACCCTAGGTGCCCTCCGCAGACCACCGCCTGCCCGCCTCTCTCAGTCGGCTGCCCTCTGACTTTTAGATCTGAGCTCGCCCTTGTGAGTAAGCGCCTCGCCGCCATGGCCAACGCCCAGAGAACTTCCACTGACCTGTCGGTGATGCCATATTTAGTATCTGGGTCAAGATGGAAAAAAACTGTTTTTTCTGTTCAAAGGTTTCTTACGAGTCATCTGTGAAGACATACTTTTTTGCTGTTCAGTGAAAAGGTTCAACGGGTGCTGATGACCGGATCTGGGGGAAAGTCCCACAGAGCTAAGGATGTCCCCTGGTCTACGATTTGTCATGGGCGTGTCTGCCCTGGTCTTGGATGGCGTTGTCTCCCGGTCTGCCCTGGTCACCCGTCTCCGGTTGTTTCTTACCTGGAGGTGGCGCCGGGCTGTGTCTTCTCCCCAGGGGATGTGTGAACTTGGCTTCACTGAGGATGGAGTGGGGTGGGGGCAGGGGTGTTGGCCTGAGGCTCTGCTTTCTCTAGTAATGGTTTCCAGCCTTGGAATGTGCTGGAGGGAAGCAGCTAGGTCCAGAATCCAGCCACTGGCCTGTGTTTTCTTGTTTTGGCCTGATGAGGAATGACCTCTACAGACAGGATGCCTGGGCTGAACAGGGTGCCATCCGAGGACCTCCTGTAAGGTGTTGCTGGACTCCTGGGGGCCTTCACCCCCGGATGGCCCCAAGAGCGACGTAAGAGCCATTGCCATCCATGATCTCCATAAAGGAGGTACCTCTCCTCCCCTGTCAGCCCCACTTGCTCAGTGTGATGATGACTTATGCATGAGTGTGGGCCCGTGGAGCGCCATGTTTGATGGAGGAAAGATCTAATGAGTGAACCTGGATGGCTGAGGTGGTGGGAGGGGATGGTTGGAAGCTGCGGCCTTAGAAAGGGCTGCAGCCTTGAGGGTTTTTTAAAAAATTTCTATAATGACCCTGATACTTCCCGGAGTCCTCTTCCATTCTTTCTTGTCTTCGGCTCAGCAAACAGAACTGTCCTGTTCCACGTCTGAAACATCTGTGTTCCAAAGTGTAGACTTGGGAGGAAGACCATCTGGGTTGGAATCCAGATTGGAATCTGGTTGCCAATTATTAGTTGTGTGAGCTAAGTGTCTTTGTGCCTCAGTATCCTCATTTGTCAGTTGGGGGATAATAGCAGTGTGGACTTCATAGGGTTAACTGGGTTTATGTACGGAGCTCGAGGGCTCTGAGCTATTATTTTACTCTTGTGCTGTTTGGCTAAGCCATTGATCTTAATCTAGCTCTTGGTGTGTGACTTAGAATTTTCTTGTTTAAATAGAGAGGGAACGAGGGAGAGAGAGAGAAAGAGAGACGGGAGGGGGAATATAATTGACCTATTTCACGATTTGACTGAATGGAAAGCATTTGCTAATGTGATAACGTACACTCTGGGTTCTCATCTACTTAGTGCCTTCATGTGGGAATAAGTGGGTTAATCTTACGTGAGTTTCTAGGTCTTTAGACGGTTCGGGACGGTGAGGCTTGAGTGGCGTTCCGGAAGAACACCGCACCGTTCACCCTGGCGAGGGCCCCACTGAAGGGGAGCCTCTTCAGGGAGGTGTTGACCTGGACATAGTCAGTGCTGGCTCCAAGTTTATATAAAATGCAGTTTTAGGAGACTGTTGGTCAAAAGAGCCCAAAGTCTTCTGACTGAAAAATGAGAAAGTGTAGTGGTTATGTCAGTCTGATTACTCAGTACCAGTGTCTGAAGGTAGCATGCGTGCCCCATCAGAGGGAACTCTCTGGAATACCCAGAGGGCGCTGAGGGCCGGGCAGGGGCGTGCTGTCTGTTTCTGAGCAGCGTGAAGCTGGGCAGCAAGTCCGGCTGGGACACGTGGAGCAGGACGTGCACGAGAGCCCGTGTGGCTGCACCTGTTGTCGCTCGGAACGTCCATCCATCACTGGGAGCATTCTCAGGTGCAATGCCTGCCGGTGTGCTCTGAGATTCCCCCTCCTCCGGGAAGCCCTTTATGGCAATAATTCCCAACGGAGAGCTCTGGCAGTGGGTTTGGGAGCCTGCATTTGTTGTTCTTATTAAAATTTATTTTTATTTTTATTTATTTTTGAGACAGAGAGAGAGAGAGAAGAAGCCTATGCAAACAGGGGAGGGTGGGGGAGCAGAGGATCCAAAGTGGGTCCCACGCTGACAGCAGAGAGTTTGACATGGGGCTTGAACTCACCAGCCACCCATGAGATCATGACCTGAGCTGAAGTCGGAGGCCTAACGGACTGAGCCCCCCAGGAGCCCCGGAAGCCGGGTGATAACCCCTGGAGCGAGTACTGAGTCTGGGAGGGCGATGGGAACGCCTGGTGTGCACCATGTGTAGAATGGGCCGTAACTCAAAGCCGTTGTGCCACAGACTCAGTCTTACTAAGACAAAGTGGTTTGAGCTGGAGACAGGCTTGCCCTGAGTCATTCACGGCCTTGCAAACTGCTTTGGTTAGCAATCATTCACATTTCCTAGAAAATCTTAGATACACATAGGCTCCTCTCAAACACGCCCCCTCCACGGGGCCTGCAGAGTGGCCAGAATCACGACCCCGTGACCCCTCACTCCCTGCGCCAGCTGGGAAACTCTGAAGGGTGCCAGGTGGAAATGTCACCATCCTAAAAAAGAGATTACTGATGATACGGAAGAGAAAGGTTCAACCACCAGCTGCTCTTTACCGTGCACCGGCTCTCGGCGCACTCGCTAAGGGCCTGTGTCCCCCGATTACATCTGTGGTCTTCATGAGCAGCGTGTTCTGTGCGTCGTTCAGATAAGGACAGTGAGGCTGAGTGAGGACGTGTTCGTCTCCCAGTGGATTGCAGAGCGAAAGGAAAGGCTGCTGACACATCCCTGGCGGGTTGAGTTCTGCCCCCGGGAGAGGCGACGCTGTGCGCTGATTCTCTGCTGCCTCTTGTCTCACTTGAGCTCTGTGGCTGTGGTTTTGAACGTGACTGTGCGTGGGGTGAGGGAGTGACTGGACAAGCAATGAGGTTCAACAGAGGACAGCGTGAGGACTCTGGCTGTCCGGCACCTTGATCTTGGTGGGGCAGGGTAGTCTCTGACTTCCTGCCCTCTGCTGCTGTGCCACGCACATCTCCCAGTTCAGAAAGCTGCACGTTTGGTGCCTCAGGGGACACGTAGTGCGGCGGGAGAGGGGAAACTCTGGGCTGAGTTTCAGAAGAACTCGGGGCATGAACAATACACTCGGAAGAATGCTACCTCGGAGCCAGTTTTGGTTCCAGGTCTCCCGGAGATTAGATCAGGGGCTCTGGTCGCCCCTGAAATTCCCTGGGGAGAGTCAGGAAAGTAGTCTTAACCCAGAGTCGCCCTCGACCAGCAAGCGGAATGTTTTTCCCAGGGGTTTAGGTAGACGGGTCTGAGGAGCCTCTGCGAAGCCTCCTTGACCTTGAGTTGACTCTTGCCTCATGCAGAATGGGCAACAACGAAGAATGTTGACTTTATGGCCTGAGAGGCCCAGGGGCCACTGTACCTGAAGAGGGCCCACAGCTACAATAGGAGGACGTAGGTCGTGAACTGATCCAGAAAACCAGTTGGAAGGAGAACATTTTTGTAAACACCAAAACCGTATCTGCTAATAGATGGTGGTGACCAAGGGCCTGATCCTCATACTAATGCTTCCATCCCCCCATCACTGTCTGGGCCCGAGGCACCCCAGGGCTTTGGTGTGACCCTGTGAAGAAGGAAATGAGACCCTAATGTTAAATGGAGGCATCACAAAACTAAACTATTGCTTCCTGTGCACTCAAATCTGAAAGCCAAGATTTGCAGCCATTGCTTGCATTGGCTAGCGATGAGTTTGCTCTCATAGACGTGTTGGCAATTAGAGTTCTTGGTCACCCTAAGGTGTCAGGCACACCTTTAGTGACAATGCTGTAGGGTCACAGGAGAAAGGTCACAGAGTTTGAAAGCCTGGTGTTTTGGTTCTGACCTTGACCTTAACTCAAAGCATGGCTTTGGCCATTGATTCACCATTCTGGACCTCTATTTTTTTTAATGTATTATTTATTTTTGAGACAGAGAGGGAGAGGGCAGAAAGAGGGAGACACATAGACTTCCAAGCAGGTTCCAGGCTCTGAGCTGTCAGCACAGAGCCAGATGTGGGGCTCGAACTCATGAACCATGAGATCATGACCTGAACTGAAGTCGAACACTTAAGTGACTGAGCCACCCAGGCGCCCCTCTATTTTTTTTATTTATAAATTCATATTGGGTTAAATTATCTCTAATGTCCCTCAGAGTTCCAATTTTGTAAGATCATAAAATTAAAATCAGACATTAAATTAATTTCAAATGGGGAGAGGAAGACACCACGTGGACTCCCTTTCCCCCCATTACTCATATCATGAACCAATGCACAGTCTTTTCATTTATACCCTATTTTGTGTTTCCTCCTGATGTAGCATCTTGTCATGTGTCTTTTCTCCCAGGTGGCTGCCTAGGAGTTCTTGATATTTACACTGGTCTCTGGCTCTCCGGTATCCTGCATTTGGTCTTAAAATAGGCACATGCTTAATCATGTGCTGACCTACTAATGGGAAGAAATCCCCAGTGTCGATGAGGTTTGGAAAGGGAGCCCTGGGGCGATCACAGTGCCCTTGACCCCAGTGATAGTCATTAAGTAAGCAGCCTTCCTTGTGTGAACATCTGTCCTTGGATGTAAGTTTTGCCCTTTTAAAAACCATGGTACCAGCAAGATCAACACAGAGCAGTTTTGGTACATGTGTTATTCCCCCAAACAAGTAGGAATATCTATGTTGGAAGACGTGTGAATTCTGGTATTTCATATTTTTTGCTACTGTCCTAATTGTTGGATACGTTATTTAGTCCCGAGGAAAGACTGCAGGAGGTTACAGAGAGAAGTAGTTACATCTGTGAATTGTGTACCTCTCTCTGTGACTGTGTCCAGCAGGTGATAGTCGAGAATTTAAGAATTCAATGACACAAAATAGAACTTTACAGAAATAACATTGCATGTCCTCTGATCTGGAATAGCCATCCGCCCTGCCCCAGTGTGGTGTCAGGTGCCTATCTTCCGTGTTCTTGTGGCAGCCTTGACTTACCTCTCCTATAGCATTTCTCACCCTTTCTGATGATTTCTGCTAACTTGTCTACTTTGCAACCTGGATGGTAAGGTCCTTTAAGACATTCATTGTTATAATTCGAGGATCTACTGAAGGGTTGAATGGATGGAAGGATGAGTGGGTGGGTGGATGGGGGAAGGTCAGGGGCACAGGTGGTGAGCAGAAACAGGAGCAGAAAACAAGTGACCATTCTTTGGCACAATGAATTCCTATCAAGTAACGCATGAAGTTAAACTGACGTAGGTGAGCTGTCTGACCCAGTGGAAACACTATGATGCAAAGGTATTGCTCATAGCTAGAACTGTTGATGTGCACACGCGTTTTAAAGAGGGGAAAGATAATTCAGCATGTAAGCAATTCACTTATCCATGAAGACATAAGGCATATTTGTCCAATTACCAACTCGATCAATGAAATGATTCAGGAAGTCGGGTTTGGTTCATTTGAAGTAGTTGACCAGTTACAAAAAGGATGTCTAATTTGAAGCTATGCTTGTTTCCAGAAATATGAAGCTCATTATCTTATAGCACTGGCTCTCGAACTCAGTTATACAGGTGATCCTTGAACACCTCAGGGATTAAAGATGCCAACCGTTTGGGCAGTTGAAGATCTGTGTCTAACTTTTGACTCCTCCAGACCCTAACTACTAACAGCCTACTGTTGACTGGAAGGAAGGCTTGCCACTAACACAGTCGATTAACATATACTTTGTGTGTTATATGTACTACATTCTGTATTCGTACAGTAAAGTAAGCTGAAAAAAGAAAATGTTAAGAGAGTCATAAGGAAGAGGAAATACATTTACTGTACTGGGTTGTAAAACAGAATGTATAAGTGGACCCGACACAGGTTAAGCCCACAATGTCAAAGGTCATCTGGACATTGGAAGCACTGGGGAGGCTCGGAAAAAACCCCGATTCTCGGGCTATATCGCAGACTTTGTCTCCGATCCCTGGAAGCGGTTTCCAGGCAGCAATGGCTTTTAAAGGTGATTCCAAGAGGCATAATGACCTCTTCACTGGGCTGTGACACACACATGAGGACACTAGACTATAAATTCCAAGAAGGAATTGGCCCAAATATAGCAAGAGCTTGGTCTGGAGCTTTAAAATGGATCCTTTCTTTAAAAACATTTTTTTAATGTTTATTTATTTTTGAGAGAGGGAGAGAGAGATAGAGCATGAGTGGGGGAGGAGCAGAGAGAGAAGGAGACACAGAATCCAAAGTGTTGACAGCTCAGAGGCCAACACGGGGCTTGAACTCACAGACCTGGAGATCGTGACCTGAGCCGAAGTTGGACGCTTAACTGACAGAGCCACCCAGGTGCCCTAAAATGGACACTTTCTAAAAATATCTTCAATGAATGATTTATAAACTCATACCCACAAAAATTAGTGAAAGTGCGCTGCAAGTCCATTTCATTGTTTTGAATTCGTTAGTAAGTAAAGTCATTGTTTTGTGTCCAGCGTTACTGGATGTGATGCACTGAATCGAGCTCTCCCCATGTTGGAAGGATAAAGATGCTTACAGCTCCATGTAGACGCCATGCACGTGGGATGTGAGCCGGTTTCCTGGCGCAGCTGCCACTCACTTTGTCTCAAATGCCACAGGTGCGGCAGGCCAAGTCTTTTAATGCCGAGTCCACCCTTGGGGTTTAAACTCATTCCCAGAGAAAAGGGATTCATAAATCCTGGCCCTGCCTTCCAAACAGCAGTCTGAGTTCACCACGGTGATCAATTGCTCCTATCAAAACAGACATCGCGCCTCCCGAGGAAATAATGGGATCCGACAGAACTGAGGGGAGCGTCTTCAGCACTTTGCCAACAGGGGACCGGTGAAAAATCAAGTCTTGGGAAATTAGTGACTATTTGACTTTATTATTATTTTTTTGAAACTGCCTCAACTTCTGTTAAATGGTAAGTGGTACAGAAGAGCAGATAAAAAGGAAAACGTGATTAACTTTAAATGAAAAAAAATCCATCATAAAAACGTCGCAGGGAGCACATTGGTTGAGGGGGTGGGGTCGGGCGGAGGGTTGGGTGGGCTGGCGCTAAGGTGTGTGGGGTTGTGTTTTACAGTCTCTCTGGCGAGGTTCCTCGGGCGGGGAAGCTGCTGTCGGGCGAGGAGATTTACTGGGAGGAGGGGCACTGCTTGCTGAGAACCCCTTCCTGCCTGCACAGCCCGAGAGTGAGAGCTGTAGTCTCACGGCACTGGTCGGGGGGGTGGGTGACCCCGGAAAGTCCAAGGGTCCCGGAGAAAATGCAAATGTTATCTGGCCGGAGAAACCTATTAAACTCTGGTTAGCCAGTAACAATTTATGGTCAACCACTTTCCCCAAATAGCCTACTGGCGTCTTAGTCGGGCCTAGAAACAAATGGGAGAATGGAAATTGGTTACATGACTTCTCTTTCCCCGATTTCCCAACAGGGCATCGTGCCAGACTTCAGGCTTCGCTTGTTCTAAGACAATGACGTCCTCCCGGACTCCCAGTGTGAGTCAGGTTCCTGCCCCTGTTTCCTCCACTGGGGACTTTCTGGCTGCATCTTCTGCCCTCCCTACCCTCCCAAAGCTCTTGGAAGTCTCTCTGAGGGCCCCCAGGAGGGCTACCTGCTGCTTTTGTGGCTCTTTCATGTCCTCTAACACCTGGGAACAGAGAATGGCCGTTTGAGTGCGTTCACTCATGTGTTCATTCAACAAGATGTGTTGAGCTCCTACTGTGTGCCAGGCGCTGTACCACATACCCGGGTAGGAAAACAGAGAGTGGAGACAGATCTGTCCTTGGAGAGACCCCGATCCTTGTGCTTTGTGTAGAATTTCAGGGGTCCCGTGAGGCTGCCCTGGGTTCTGTGAGGTGGAGGCGAAGGGGGCTGGCTCTCCTTGCTGAGACCTGGCTTTCTTCATCAGTCCAGAACACCGGAACTTTCTTCCAGTTCTGAGTCTCTGTGACCTGGAGTCATCTCAACCAGAAATATTTCCTTAAGATATGACTTGTTTGGTCTCTTAATTGCGAAAGTAATATACCTTCCTTGTAGAAAGTTTGTACCACACAATGAATCAGAAAGGAAATAAATTCATCGTAATCCTACCACTTAGGGATAATCACTGCTTAGCATTCTACTTTGATAGTCAGCCTCTCATTATGCATATATTCCTTTAATGAGGTCAGGAACAACTACTTTTTGTTTCTCCAGGAATTCCCATAGGCATATATTTTTTTCCATCAGTGCGTCTTCCCCTTTGACACGATTTTTATGATTTACTGTTACTATTGCTACCATTAGTATTAATTCTCTTACTATTAATTGATGTGGATCAAGTGTTTACAACATGTCGGCAAGAATCCGAGTGTTTTATACACCGCAGGCCTGGAATGCCCAGTGTCCGGGTAAGCAGGTAGTTATTGCTGTTCCTCAAACTCGCCCATCAAAGCCCACGGTGCCAGTGGCTCACCTTGCAAATGGGTGTCCTGGCTCAGGAGCCCGAGTGTCCACCAGTCACACGACACAACCCGGCGCTCCACATCTTTCTCACGTCTGAGTTCTAAGTATCGATCGGGCCCATCTCCCCGACTTGTCAGTTTCCAGGAGAAATGACATCTTGATTAAATCCTTGCAGCTGGAAACTGGCATAGGATGCCTTCTTTTTAAATTCAGATAAATTCTAGCTGTAGAAGCATAAAGTCAAAGGCATGCTAACTCTCGGTGTATGCTGCCAATTTCTCCTCCGTCCCTAACTAGAGGTGAGACGTCAAGTGCCCCAAACCAGGTGACAGACAGACAGAGGGACGGGGCGCAATGCCGAGGAGGAAAAGATCAGACACATCCCAAGACAGACGGGGATGCGGAGTATGAGGAAGAGTGCTCCCCACATCCCAGCACCTCCAGCTTCGCTAGTACCAAGAACCCTTGATTTATTTTTATTTTTTAAATTTTATTTATTTTGAGAGAGGGAGAGAGAGTGCGAGCAAGCAGGGGAGGGGCAGAGAGAGAGGAGAGGGAGAATCCTAAGCAGGCTATGCACTTTCAGCCCGGAGTCCAATGTGGGGCTTAAACTCACCAACCGTGAGATCACGGCCTGAGCTGAAACCAAGAGTTGGATGCTTAACCGACTGAGCCCCCCGGTGCCCCAGAACCTTCATTTACGGTAGGTACACGGCCAGCCCTATAGGTTATGGGTTTTACCGGCTACATCATCTAAAGTTACTGATATCATACAAATGCTGACTTTTCATTTGCCCTGAATTAAAGAAAAAATAATATGGGCCTTTATTGTCTTTCTCTGCCAAAGTCAAGCCTGAAGCTAGTGCCAACTTTTCCCACGTAGAAATGTCAGACGAAATCCCAGTGCCATCAAACGAGACCTTTATTCCTCCACCTGCACATTATGACTCTAATAAACACGTTATCAGCTCATGAAAATGATGGCAAACAGGTGACTGAAGGGTTTGGTAAGTCGGCAGCAAAGATTAACAGTTCCTTTCAGAGAAAGCTGTAAGAGGTTTCCCTATTTAAAACAATTGTGGCATGTGAATTTACAGCACTTAAATCATTATCGGCAATTAGTCCTTGTCAAAAAGGTTGCAGCTGGCTTCAATTACAGGTAAGATTTTTATAATTTGAACTTAGTAGTGTGTCTGATAAGTAGGACCTGGAGGAACCCCCTTTGAGAGATTTACGATTTGAGGGAAACTTCAAGGCATTTCAAAATTCAAAAATTCATTATTGTCAGCAAGGCTTTGTCACTGGCGTCTGCTCTTAAGCATCTGGGAAAATTTCCATAAACTTCATCCTTCAGCTGTAGTCTGCCCTAACACAAAAATTACTGATGATTAAAAAATTGCTTTTTAGATTATGAAGCACTACATGCCCATTATCTAAACAAAATTCTGAGCAGGATAGAAGATACAAAATAAAAATAACTGTCTTTGACATCCCCTCATTCTTAGTCCACTAAGTTTCAGATCTAAGCAATTTGGGTTTCGATTCTTCTAGAAATTACCACCATAGCTTTATCTAGAATTGTTTTTATCCTTGTATCTTAAATCAATTAACTTTGGGCAGTGTGTATTAACTCTTCACTAAGGAAGAAGGGCGGGGGGTGCCCGGCTGGCTCAGTCGCTAGAGCATGCAACTCTTGATCTTGGGGCTATACGTTCAAGCCCTGAGTAGGGCCTACTTTAAAAAAAAAAAAAAGGAAAAAAGGAGGTGGGACTTAGTGCCTTTACATACCCTCCCATCTTTACTTCACATGTTGATTTTTGCTGATTTTGTGCTTCTCAAGTTTTTCTGTAGCTCCAGAACTTTAAGTTCTATGCGTATCTATTCCTTGATCCATCAATTTTAGATTTTCGCCATTCTGATAGGTGTGTCCTGCTATTTTGTGGTTGTTTGAATTTGCATTTCCCTGATGACGTATGAGGTGGAGCATCTTTTATTTTAAAGTTTAAAAAAAATTTATTTATCTTGAGGGAGAGCATGAGCAGGTGAGGGGCAGACAAAGAGAGAATCCCCAGGCGGTTTCTGCAGGGTTAGCACAGAGCCTGCCTGATGTGGGGCTTGAACTCACAAAACTGTGAGATCATGACCTGAGCCAAACTCAAGAGTTGGACACTTAACTGACTGAGCCGCCCAGGCGTCCCCGGAGCATCTTTTTGCAGGCTTACTTGCCGCCAGCCTATCTTCTTCTGTGTAGTGCCTGTTCAGCTCTGTTGCTCATTTCTAAATCGCTTACTTTCTTATTGTTGAGTTTTATGTGATTTGGGGGTACATTCTGCGTAACCATTGTTGCTCAGATATGTCTTTTACAAATATTTTCTCCCAGTCTGTGGCTTGGGTTCTCACTCCTTTGAAACCATGGGAAGCCATGTCTTTTCCAGAGGAGACATTGTAATTTTATTGAATCCAGCTTATGAATTCTTTCATGGCTCATACCTTTGGTGTTGTAGAGCCATCAGCTTGAGGCATTATCTGTTGATTCACCATTAAGAAAGGAGACAAAATTAGCATCTTTATAACCCCCACTTTTATTCCCTCTTTATCCAGCTATGTCCTCATACTTCCATATTATATTTACATGTTTATTGTAACTAAAAGTTTTCTGTGCTCCTAAGGATCAATTCTGAAAACTAACAGTTTTAAAAACAGCATTTTTATTACTATGGTTATTTATTTATTTATTTTAGGTTCTTTTATTTATTTTGAGAGAGACCGAGACAGCATGAGCTGGGGAGGGGCAGAGAGAGAAGGAGACTAAAAATCCCAAGCAGGCTCTGCATTGTTAGTGCAGAGCCTGATGTGGGGCTTGAACCTGTGAACTGTGAAATCATGACCTGAGCCGAGATCAAGAGTCAGATGCTTGGGGCATGTGGGTGGCTCAGCCAGTTAAGCATCCAACTTCAGCTCAGGTCATCATCTCATGGTCTGTAGGTTTGATCCCCACTTGGG
The DNA here is from genome assembly GCA_004023845.1 of Helogale parvula. Classification (NCBI taxonomy): domain Eukaryota; kingdom Metazoa; phylum Chordata; class Mammalia; order Carnivora; family Herpestidae; genus Helogale; species Helogale parvula. Next base: position 62,099 of record PJEM01004984.1, on the reverse strand, counting down.
GCTCTGTGCTGACAGCTCAGAGCCTGGAGCCTACTTCAGATTCTGTGTCTCCCTCTCTCTCTGTACCCCCTTTCAAAAATAAGCATTATAAAAAGAGTCAGATGCTTAACCTACTGAGTCACCCAGTTGTCTTATTACTACAATTATCTAATATTTTTCCTGCAAAACAAATTAAGGAGAGTTCTCTGTTATTACACTGGTGCTATTTGAAGGATAATCTTCCAAGACTCAAGATTAAATGTATTTTTTCCCCTAAATTTTATCTATTGCTCAAAATTTGCACACCTTTAAATTTGCTCCATCTTTGGGTCATGCATGTTTTGTACTCCTCCTCTAACACCTCTCGTGTTTTTTTTCCTTTGTTTTTTATCTTTGTAACTATTGACTGAAGGAACATATGCATTCTCCTGTCTTTTAGACCTTTCAGGATCTTAATGATACAATATGCAGAATTGGATTTGTTTCTGTCTTGAAGACTTTCTCTGAGCCCTCTTGGTTTCTCTTTTAATGGGTCCATTGCTTTCTAGACACTCAGTGCAGCCCTCAGCCACGGACTCCTTTCTTCAACCTCCTCCCTACTTCACTGTCAATTAAATTTTATAGCATATTTATTTATTTATTATTTGAAAGATGGGTGGAGAGAGAGAGAGAGAGAGAGAGAGAGTATTGAGCAGACTCCATGCTCAGTGCAGAGCTCAAAGTGGAGCTCCATCCTGTGACCCTGGGGATCATGACCTGAGCTGAAATCAAGAGTTGAGTGCTCAACTGACTGCCTTGCATCTTTTTTATCTTGAGTTCCTGTTTCATCTTGCCAGAGTGTAACTTCTCTGTACCACAGTTTCTTCATCTATAAATTTAGAATAAAAATAATGTCATAGGGTTGATGTGAAGGTTCAAAGTTAGTTCCTGCAAAGTGCTCAGAAGACTACCTTGCAAGTATTGCTCTGTAATATTTTCAGAAAGGGAAGTAAAACTCTCTGAGTCCAAAAACTCTTGAAATATCTTTATTTTCTACCACACCATTTGGTTGATAGTTTGGAATAGAATTTCAGTTTCAAAATAACTCTTCCTTAAAATCTTGAGTGCTTTGTTCCTTCATCCTCTAACATTCCATTCTATCAGTAAGTCTAAGGTCAATTTTAATTCTTGTCCTTTGTAGATCATCTCTTTTTTCTTCCTTCTAGAAGCAGTTAGGACTCTTGTTTTATCATTGGGGTTCTACAATGTTAACATAGTATAGGAGGTAGTTTTGTATTCTCTTCTACTCATCCTGCTTAGTCTTACTATGCCCTTTCTATCTCAAAACTCAGGTCTCTTATTAGTTGGGAAGATTCTCCTGTTTTATTTCCTTATTTTCTCTTCTCTATTGTCCTTGTTATCTGCTTCTGGAGGTCTAAGGATGCTATTAGAGTTAAAAATTTTTCTCTTCTGTTCCAATAATTATTTCTCTTTGCATTGGGATTAGTTGTCCATTTCTTCCTCTATTTTGTTTTCTTCCTTTACAAATTCCTGCTGATTTTTTTGGTTGAATCTTAATGCATGTTGAACAAAGGTAGTTGGTGAGCAAAGGTAGTTGATGTGGTTTCCTGTGCAAATGTGTTGGTCTGTAAAGCAGAACCATGACCCTCTTGACCTGGACGCACATGGGCAGCTCTGGTAACAGGTGCACTTCCCTGAGGTACTAGAGTAGAGAACAGGCTTGAAACCTTCCATGATTGGTACTTTCCTCAAATTATCCCAATTCTTCAGAGGTAAAAATATATCCAGTAAAATAAGGGCAATTGTTTGGTTGTCTCATAAGGCAAATCTGCGCATTCTCTGAATTTTATCTTCTTTCATTTTGGGGAGAAGAAGGCAGCAACGCCCATTATAAGAAACTGAATTGTAATGGAGGACTGGGCAGAGAGTTGATAGAGCAGCATAAACATTTGCAGAGACGAAGCATCATCGCATTTCTCCATTCATGATTGCTTGTGGTTCATTCATTTTTTTTTTTTGCTGCTAAAGAAGCTGACAGCCCGATGGGCCTTCCACGTGCCCCTCCATGCATCCCCAGGGGCGTCACTCACTAGGTGCTGTTTGCTGGGTCCATGTGGTGGGTCTCATCCTACCTGGTCCCCATCTCCGGGGTCTCCTTGCAATGGCTGACCCTCCTGGGATCTCTGTGGGTGGCAGCCATCATCATGGTGGCTAACCCTCTGTCTCTAGCTCCTGTCTCTCTCTTAAGTCCCACTTGGGCGTCCCCTTCTCTCATTCACAGTCCCAAAGCAGAGGTCAGCATTTTTCCTGCTCTCTTGGTCCCAAGTGCCCATTTCGCTTTGTGGTGTCCAAGCTATCCAGTGGTCCAAGCCCAGCAGCAGGAGATCACACACAGAGCTCTTTAGTTCATCTCCTACATCTTAGTAATGACATGATCTTGTCTTTCTTAGCGTGAGCTACTTTAACCAACACCACAGACTGAAGGGCTTAACCAACAGAGACCTCTTTCTCACAGTTTTGGAGACTGAACTCTGAGATCGAGGTGTAGCACACGCAGCTGGAGGTCCTCTCTGTGGTTTGCAGACGTGTGCCTCTGGCAGGGAGGAGGTCATCTCTCTGGTGTCTTTCTTAGAAGGGCACCAGTGCCACTGAGGGGGCTCCGCTTCACGACGTACTCACCTTCTAGAGGCCCCCCTCCGTATACTGTCACATTTGGCTCTGGGCTTCATTGCATAGATTTGGGGGGCACACATTCGCAGCTTTGTATCTTTCACAGGCCTGTTGTGTGTCCCCTTTGCTGTCTTCTCATGCTTTGGCTCAAGTCTTCCTTGTCCTGGTCTGTGTGGCCTCTAGATGTGTTCCCCCTGTGTATGTGCGTGTATCTCGCTCATGACACTACACATATCCAGAGTGTGGCTTTCGTGTTGCAGGGCATTGTGTGCGGGACCATATGTGTCTATCTGTCTGTCCTCTCCTCCAAGTCCTTAGCGCCTCCACCCCCGATCTCTTACGCACCCACAATAACAACAACGAGGACAACCAGTGGTAATTAAGCTCCCCATGGGTGAGGCTGTTTCTTCTTTTCTTGTTTTATTCACTTCTGACCTCCGGGGCCTAGAACAGTGAACGACCTACCATCGGTGTCAAAGAAATAGGGTGTGAATACACTCAGTACCTATTTCCATCCATCTGACAAGTGCATCTTCCCCAGCTCCTGTCCCGGTCTTCTGATGGTTCCTCTTTCCTTCCCTATCAGGGGTCACAAATACAGACTACTCTGATAGCACCTGGAGAAGAGTGTATTGGCCACACCTGTGGTCGAGTCCCGTGGGCCTGGGAGTGTTAATCTTCTCTGACAAAGCTACCCCAACTGGAAGTCATAAAGAGGGTTGCTACTTGGTTGACCTGTCCTGTCAAGTATGTCGGGATTGTTTCGGGGCAGGATTGGTGAATGAAATAGATGGGTGTTGGATTCACACCTGCACCGTCTCGGTCTTCAACCTCTGGTGTTTCTTCTAGCTATGTGATATATTTCTGATTTTCTGTTCATGGGGCAGGGAAGCCTTATAGAGGCTTCCATTTAATTTTCCCACTGCTCCTACTCCGCAAATGAATGCAGTAGTTCTTCCAATTTCCAAAGTTCCTTTCAATTATATCTTTGGGGGCCAGGCAAGGCCACAGTTGAGTCTGTGGACCTGAGGAAGCCACTCTGAGCCAGACCTAGCTGGGTCTTCCTTACAACTGGCCCACTTCACTTTAGTGAGGGGTTTCAGGATCATGATTCAGGTCCCCAATTATCAGTGTCCCCTCTGATCTTGTGCCCAATAGGCCTCAGTGGATCTGGGTGTCCCCTGTCCTCCAGTGTGTGGTCACCTGAGTATGTGGGATGGGCTCTCTGGGGAAGAATGAGGGGAGCATTCACATGTGCACCTGCTGTGACGCTGCAGGTATTTCCTCCTGGGGACCCTCTGGTTTTTCTGTCAGTGTGTTCTAGACCTGAAAGCTGGCTCAGGTCCAGATGCCAAGTCTGGGGCTGAGATCCAGCAGGTTGAGTGTCCTGGTTCAGCCTCTTGATTGTTTTTTCTTGATTTTTTTTTTTTTTTGAGTATATAGGTTGCACAGTGCTCTCTTGGCCACCCGCTTCCTGCAGTCCTAGCTGTGCTGCATCCGTGACTGTCTCTGGGCCAGGCCCCTCTGGACGCCACTCCAGCCATGTTGCCCAGTTATAGTTGTGCTCCTCCCCCCTTGCATCTAGTTCAATGCCACAGTGTCTTTTTTTCATTTGAAGACTCCATTGCCCCTTTCCAGGAGGGAGTCCAGTTCTGCAACAGCAGGATGGCCGCTTTTGGGCTTTGCAGCCGGCTCTGTCAACAGGTGCAGCCCTCGTTGGCTGCCCACTGGGGGACTGTTTCCGGGGCTCTCTTGATGTACATGGCTGGCTGGTATTCCAAACTCACGTGATACCTCTGCTCTGGAGAGTCCACTTCCCTGAGCCTCTTCCTCTTTACTTTCTGGACGGCAGTCTGGCATTTCTGCTTTTGTGGTGTGGGTCGTCCCAGCATCAGTGCCGCCCTGGGGCCTGGCCAGAGCAACACTGTGCGTGTTACGGCAGACACGCCCATGTGGATGTGTTGTCCCTGTCGCACACTTAGGGTCTGTGCATCTCAGTCCGTGCGTTCCCTTGGGTCCTGTCCATGCCTCTCCGCCACCTCCTGCAGCGCTCTTTTCCTGTCATAGCCCAGCACCTCCCCTGCCGGGTGCTGCTGTGTCCTGGTCTGGGGCGGAGAGGGCAAGTGGGAGAAGTTGCTGCTTCTGAGGCACAGGGCTCCGCAGCTTTTTCACGCAGGGAGGAGTGCTAGCCTTTGATAGAGAGGGTCACTTCTTCAAGCCCGGAGAGTCCTCAGGGGTTGTCTGTGACCTCTGACCTAGAAGTCCCCATTACAGATATCAGAGTCCCACTCCCGTCCAACCATTGGCATCATGGACTTGTTGGGGCTTAGGATCCAACCTTCTCTGGAGCTCTGCAGCCCTGATGATGAAGTCCTGGTCCTGATCTTAACCTCTAGCTAAAAGAGATGTGTCTTCTTAGATGCTGCCAGTGAGGTCTCTGATTTGCACGATTCACCTTAAATTGGTGATTAATAACTCTCAGGTTCTCATTGTCTTTCTCCAGTAGGTGATGAGACTCTGACAGCCGTTCAACTCCATTATCCTCGTAATTACCACCTTCCGAGGCTCTCCAGTGTCTGCGATATGGAACTTACAGTGCGTTCCTTCCCTGCCACACTGTCCCAGTGCGCCAGCAGTGAGTTTTAACACTGCACCGCGACAGCCTGCCAAGGGCTTTCAGTATCCCGCCTGCCGCCAGCGCTGGGGCCTCACTGCGGCCGTTCACATGTGGTGGATCGATGCCCTGTAATCCAGTGCTAAGTCCCCCATCTGAACTGCTACTTGTAGACGAGCTGATGGACTGGTCGCCTTGGGAGCATAAGGAAGAGGCCGAGTGCAATTTGTCAACCTTTGTTCTAGCGAAGAGCACAGGGGGCATGTGATTTGAAAATACTTGTGCATGTATTACAGAGGAGGGAACTTGCCACTTCCAATGGTGGCTGCCCTCATGGGAGCAGGCACGCGTGCCGGGGAGCTATGGACCAGCAGGGAATTTCCACCACCCAGAAGAGAGAAGTAGATATTTTAGGCCAAGAGTGAACTTGTTTTAAATGATGGAAGTGGCTAAAGACTCAGGTAAATGAAAAGAGAGAAAGACAAGATTTGAAGAGTCTGATAAAAAGTTAGCCTTTGCATTTCCTAGGAATTTCTATTTTTTCAGGATTTTTATTTTTGTTATTATATTTTTAAAGCTTATGTTTTCATTTTGAGAGAGAGAGTCAGGGAGAGAGGGAGAGAGAAAGCTCACTGTGCTGTCAGTGCAGAGCCCGACATGGGGCTTGAACACATGAACCATGAGATTGTGATCTGAGCAGAAACCAAGAGTTGGATGCTTAATTCACTGAGTTACCCTGGTGCTCCTTTTTTAAAGATTATTAAGAAACATAATCAAGCCATTAATTTTCACCATCAAATTAGTAAACAAAACCACACTGTTTTCTTGGGAAGGATATCGGAATAATCTCTTGAAACATGACACGTGACTCACCACCAACCCCACTCCCAGTTCTGCCCCATCCCACCCACTGTCTCCTGCCTCCTCTCTTTCCTTCCTCTCATTCATGTCTATTGAGTGCCGACCCCGTGCCACCCACCAACATAGTCCTGGGATCACTCAGCCCGAAGTGTCTGTTCTGTCCTTTCCTGAGGGTCTCATCAACATGGGAATGACCCCCAGGGACTCGAGATTTCTAGGCTCTATTCTGACAGATTCCCTCTCTGTTGTATCTGGGCCCCTTTACAAGGATTTCCCCCTTGATAGAATGAATGGAGTGATACTTTACATTGATTTAAGGAGTATTAATTATTATTTATAAAGTGTTGTTGAATGCCAGAGCCAGCTCCGACAGGTCCAGAGGTCCCTGAAAGGATGGCCAGGGTCGGCACGAGGCCGTGATGTGAGAGCCACATGGCACCGTATTTCTAATTACGAGGCTTCCCTGCAACTCTTGAGCACCGCTTTTCTTTCCTTCCCTCTTCTAAGGAGTGTGCAAGAAAAGCAGAATTTGTCTATTTCCCTGGTTTGCACGTACCCTCACTTGGGGCGGTCTCTGTTTGGTCCTGCGCTCTGTCTTCTTCATGTTTGGACTCTATATAACATAGATACGGTCCACTCAGGATTCCGATTGGCAAGGAGCTGGTTTTTTTGGTAACCAATCCTTTCAAGCCAGATTTTTTTGAAATAATAAAAATAATTTATAAAATGCGTCCCCTGGGAGCAGCTGTGAGGCCACACGATTTGTAATTACTAGCGGATGGCTGGAGTGCTCTCTCTACTTCACCTCTGTGTACTTCCAGCTGATTTCCTTTCAGTCCCGTTGCTCTGAGTGTGGTCATTCTAGGAAATGGACAGTCTTGCGTGGACATTCTTGGGAAAGTAGGGAAATAAAGCAGGTAAGGCCTTGCCTGCCCCAAGTGTTTGGTCTATGGAAGGAAGGGATGGTTGTGTCCTCATCTTTGACTCATTGAGATTTGGCTCTGTTGGGAACAGGAGAAACAAAAGAATGAGTGATTAAAAGAATGGAAGGGTAGGGGCACATGGATGACTCAGCGGGTTAAGCTTCCAATTCTTTATTTGGGCTCAGGTCATGATCCCAGGGTTGTGGGATCGAGCCCCATATGGGGCTGTGCACTGAGTGTGGAGCGTGCTTGGGATTCTCTCTCTCCTGCTGCTCCTCCCTTACCTCCTCTCTAAAACAAACAAACAAACAAACAGTTAATAGTAGGTGTGCAATCAATGTTTGCATTCACTCTGTAATTATATGTAGAGTATGCACAAGTGTGCACTAACTCCCTACTCTTTCCCCATTTGGTTAGAATTCCATTCTTATTTAGATTTCCCTTCTTTCCCCCTTCCCTTCCTTTCTCCTTCACTTTCTCCCTTCCTTCTCCCTCCCTTCTTCCTCCCTCCTTTCTCCTCCCTCCCTTACCCTCTCCCTTCCTCCCTTCCTTCCCTCCTCTTCTCTTTCTCCATCTTCTTTTATGGATCATATTCTCAGTATCTGTGAGCCACTAGCTTGGATGTATCAAGTCATTAGCTTTGTAGCTCCATCAAGAATTCTTTCGTCTCACTGACTATGCCTTACCTTTATATAATACCCCAAAGCAGAGCCAGTTTATCCATTAGGTGTAGAGGGGACAGTGCGTGAGGCCCAAGATAGTTCCTGGGGCCTATGAAATTTGTTAACTTTAATTAGAATTGAAATGGGAATTTTTACATTGAAGAAAATGCCTTAATAATTAATATTAACATATGCATCTTTTTATCAACATGTAGTAAAATATAATTTTAAATATTATTTTATGGAAGAAAGGACCCATGAAGACAAAAATGCCTACAGCCCATGAAAGTCGTAACGGGGCCCCATCCCAACGGCTTCGTAGCTCTTGATATAGCCCGTGGTTCTTGGTCTTGGCTGCACATTATGTCACCTAGTTTTTTTAAAACAAAGCCCAGGCTCCATTAATATTTATTAATTTTGAGAGAGAGAGAGAGAGACAGAGTGCAAGCAGGAGAGGGGCAGAGAGAGAGGAAGACGAGGAATCCGAAGCAGGCTCCAGTTTCTGAACTGTCAGCACAGAGCCCGATGTGGGGCTGGAGCTCACGAACCATGAGATCATAAACTGAGCAGAAGTCAGGATGCTTAACTGACTGAGCCCCCCAGGTGCCCCAGGCTCCCCACCATTCTTAGGGACTCTGAATTAATATGTCTGGGGTGGGCCTTGGGCATGGGTTACCTGAAAGCCCCTCAGGCTGTTTGGATATGCAGTCCGGGTTGGAAACCACTGGTTTGCATGTTAGATTTTTTCAAACTCTACCGTATACAGTAGTCACTGGGTGGTATTGGTAACTGGAGAATCGGGCATTGCAGCCACGACCCCACATTTCTAACAGGCTCCCAGGGACGGTGCTGCTGCTGGCTCGTGCCCCACCCTTCCCGAGCAGGGGTCTAGAGTGTGTGCCACATGGAGGGAACATGCTATTCTCTGCCCGTAGTTCCAGCACCTGCTATTTCTTGAGCACCGATATTTACTGATCACTAGGCATGTTTTCCATACTCTTTTTAATGTCATAGCTTCCATGTGAGGGAGGTGGTATAATCCCTGTTTTACGGATGAATAGGAGAGGTTTGGAGAAGCTGAGATGGGAGCCCAGGGCCCCACAGAGACTAACTGGTAGTTCTGGGATTCGAGGCAGGTGTGGGCCGTGCCACGCCCACAGGAGCACCGTGCTCCTCCAGCCCCTGTGTGTCTGCCTTACCGGATGCCAAGCCCTTCAGCCAGAGGGTCATCACCTTCCTGCCATGGTTCTGATGAAAGAACTGTGGCTTAAAAAGAGTGAACAAATAAAAATCAAAAAGTGAACGACATTATTTTATATTACATGGCGGACCACATTATGCGTGGTATTTGCCAACTCCAGCCTGCATTGTCTCCTAATGCTCAGTTAAACCCAACATTGGTCTCATGGCATCATCATCTCCTGCTCACGTGCTGGCTACACCGTCCGAGTGATGGTCAAGGCCTTTCTGCAGTCTGGCTCCACACACCATAGGAACTTCCCAACACGCACTCACTCATTCATTCAGCAACCATTTCTGAGCCTCCGCTCCAATGCAAGGCCCTTGTCTAATTGCTGAACCTCCTGGTTTGTTGAGGGGCCATTGCTATTTGGGCAAGCTATAAAATAAAGACCTACATAACTTATAAATTATATGTTTAGTCTATATGAAATTTAATTTTCTTGCCACAGCTTTAGCAGAATAATTATATTGTTGTACTGGAGATTCCCACAAAATTCGCATTCTATTTATAGCAAACATCTAAATAGTTAAAATATCCAATGCAACTATTTTCAAAGTCTACACAATTTGAATACATTTTCATTAAGGTATAAATTTTAAATTTGCTAAAACTTCAAGGTATCAGAGTTATTTTTCACCTAGGTTTTCAAGGCATTAGTTTTCTCCCAAATTGTTTGATCTGTTCAAAAGCAAAGTGTAGATTGTAACTCCTATATTCTGACAGTTAACATCAAAATTATTTGAATGGAACTGAAGTCTTTGTTTTTGAAAAATAAATCTATTGCAGTTTTTAATAGAAAGAAAAGTTTGCAATTCTAGTATTCACTACCCATTTGGTTGCCCATGTAAAGAACTGGTATCACATTTTATGTCTGGACCCACATATATGCAAATATAAGAGTAATCACTTAACATAGCAGAATATTCTTCAGTCACCACGTCCACACCAAATGGTGTGGACCTCTGGAACCACGATTTGGAATATGAAGAGAAACAGGAAAAAGAATGATTGGCTTGTCTAGGAATCCACCGCAGACGTGCCCTTTGAGAGAAAGGATAAGACAAAAATAATCGGCCTTTTCTCTCATCTCATCTCATTGTTTCCACTGCTCCAATCTTTCCTTCGCTTCAAAGCAATAGCAGTATCCAACCCTTAGACCTTCATGGCCTGGGGACATGGCCACCTTTGGCTCCCCCCACCCTAGCACGGGGGCCACGTGGAATTCCTACCGGCCGCCCCTCCTCTGAGTCAGGGCCCGAGGTCCAGGCTGAGCAGACTCTGAGTAGGTCCACGGTGCCCGTGACCTCTGCCCCCTTCCACAGTGGCCCACTCCCCACTTTTGGGGGGATTCATGCAGTGTGTTTTCTGGGTTGGGTGACAAGAATTTGGGGGTCACTGGAGATCTGTATAGATTAACATTTATATCATATTAATGAGGAGTTAATTGCTCTTGCAACCTTTTTAATGCAAATGAATCTAGTGCCAGTTGCCTTGTCTTGTACCCAGTGCAATACCTTCTAGCCTTTCTATTACTGTCAGAGCAATTAGTGGTACACTGTTAATACATAGCAAGTTCTGTGTCTGCTCACCTCTTTTGGGGGGAAAGACATTGTTCCAGCATTGTTAGGGTCATTGTAAAGTTACAGTCGCTCCCAAAACACAGGGACATCTGACAGATGCTCCAATGACATCTGTGTGTGGAATTTGCCTGAATGGGACCAGCCTGCAGGGCTGTGGACCCCAATGCCATCCAAGACCCCCCTCCCCCTTGCTTGTCTCTTTTGCTTTCTACGTGGATGAAATGATGAGCAGTTTGATTGGGGGGGGGGACAAACTGGGGCCTGAGGCAAAAGGAAGGCTCTGCCCCACTTATGCACTCAGCAAAATACCCTCTAGGATTCATACCACAGAGAAAACGTAAATAGAGTTGTGCAATAGAAAACTGTGAGTACCTCTAAAGTCCACATTGCCCAATGCGTGCCTCACGGAGCTGTCCGGAGGGGTCTCAAGGGCCAAGGGGACAGGACCCACCACTGGAGGGTGGGGTGGGGGAGGACCCACTATATGGAAACTGGAAGATCATGAAACAAACAATAGCCTGTCTTTATTTCAAATTTTTGAGATTTTGTACATCACGGAGTCTTTGCATTAATTATTATTTTTAAAAATATTACCTTAAAAATCATTTTATCTTGATTTCTGAGATTTTTGACTCCTCAGATGATGTCTTACTAAGCCCCATCCTGGCCCTGCCCTGAGACCTTGAACAGGTGACTGTGTTGATTTTGCGGCAAGGATGGTGGTCCTGGTTTAGACAGAGTATTGCTCTAGGGGTTTGGGGATTCGGGGACTTTCTTGGGCTTCCCACCTTTTGAAACATTTGGGGGAAGTCCCAACATCTTCATTATCTTTAAAACTGAGCAATCACTCTGCTAGGTAGCTGGTGGCAGGGGCTTAATAGAGGTAGCTATTCTAAATCTTCTCAGATGTGGATTGGATGTTATAAGGAAGACAAATAATTCTCCAGGTAAAATTGAGTCATCTGAACAGGTGCAGTGTTGAAGGTGGACTTTGGATGCAGAGAGTGGGTTTTAATTAAGCTCTTCCACTTTTTAGCTGAGTCATCTTAGATTAGTTGCTTAAGATTATTGAACCTCCATTTTCTTATCAGTAAATGAAAACAATGCCTATTTATAGAGTTGTTATAAGGATTAAATAAAACAAGCTGAGCAGGGGTACCTAGTGGGTCAGTTGGTTAAGTGTCCAACTCTTGATTTCGGCTCAGGTCAAGATCTCATGGTGTCGCAAGTTTGAGCTCCATGTTGGGCTCTGCACTGACAGCACGGAGCCCCTTTCCCTCTCTCAGCCCGTCCCCTGCTCATTTTCTCTCAAAATAAATAAATAAACATTTAAAACAAACACGCAAAGGACAATCTGAGCAAAGAATTCAGCACATAATAGGTGTGGCACGTTCCTAGTTTCCCTCTTCATCTGGAAGGAGGCCCTGCGTTCACAAGTGAATTCTCAGATCAGTGCCCCAGGAAAGGGTCATGTGGTCTTCCATTTATTCCGTCACACAGTTACTGAGTGTCACTGTGTTTCTCCAGAGCCCTGGGACTTCAGTGTGGTCTCTGCGATGGCAGGACCTCTAGCAAAGATAAAGCCTTCAGTAATTTCTGGAAGAGCTGTGGCTCTGCACAGATGCATGCCAGTCCCTTCTCTTCTCCTTGTGGCACCTCCCTTTATCCTTTTCTGCTCAGATGCCCCTGGAAACATCTATGTGTGCCACAGGGCCTACCACTGCTGCAGTGGAGGGGGGCACATCGGTGAGGGTGCCACCATCACCATGTGAGGCAGTCCTCAATGTGTCCAAAGCACTCCATATTCTTTGCTGATGTAGGAGAAAGCTGCTTTGTTGGGCTGGGACTATGGGTGTCACTGCCTATCCCTCCTCTTAAGGGAGATGCTGCTAGTTGGTGGTCCCAACCTCCATTTCCAATACTTCTTCCAGTTAGGAATGACCTAACTGGTACAGGGCTGGCCCAAGGGACAAAAGGAAGCCACGTTTGCTTAGAGTTCCTGAAAACTTGTGCTACGGTGTTGACTTCTTTCTTCTTTCAGATGGAACTAAAGCAGATATGGTGGGTAGTGCCCCTAGAGTTCTTGTCAAGTGGAGGCCAAGAGGGAGAGGCCATTGCAGTCTTAGAATGGCACCACTGGACCAGAAAATTAAGTCCCTTCTTTGTTTAAGCAATGCTGTGGTTAGATTTTCTGTGACTTTCAACCAACAGCCTTCCTCTCTGTTGCACCAGCATCTCAAGTATTCCGGGGTGCATTAAGAGCCTCCAGAGGATAAATATGAGACTGAACCACTCCAGTGCTTGGGATGGTCATCCTTGGGATGTGATGAAGCCTGTGTCCTTGGCCTTTTCTACCCTTCAGATGAGGCATCATGAAGGTCTTGTAGTTCCTGAGGCAGGTAGAGCCCTTCGGGGTCCAGCCCCCCTTTCAGCCAGACCTGCCCAGTCATGCCAATCAAAATTGCAGCCTTTGCTTGGGCTTCAGCTGGGCCTCCTGCTTCTGGAAGTGCATCATGAAACTCTTGATTGGAGGAAGGGATGGTTTCTGCAGAGTAAATGCTCGAGAAGGGGGACAAAGGGAACTTTCTGACACCATCATTAAATGCCAGAATATGGCCTTATTCTAAGATATTCTTAAAAACCTACCCCTATTGATTTAAAGTCTGTTGATGAGAGGGCATACAAGTACTTCAATAAAATTGGAGGGAAATGGTGTTTCAGAGACTGAAGAAATCATGAGATGTGATTTTCAAAATTTCCAAAGAAATCAAGTATGTTCTAGTGAGTGAGGTCATATTTTATCTGCTTTTCAACCAGACTGAGGTGCTGTGATGAAGACAGTGAGGTTGGGGTCCTCAGATTGCTCATTCTGCACCCCTCCTTCTTGGACTCCATGGCCCTTGGACCTCTGGCCTCCTTTGTCCCTCCTTCCGTCTGGGTCCTGCCTATCACTGGCTGTTGACGTCTGAGCTGATTACTAATGTCAACAGCAGGTGAACACATGATGCAAATTCAGTTTTCCAAAGATTCTGCAAGTTTGAACTCAAAAGAGTGAATAGAATTTCAGGCACCAGAATAGACTTTGTCGGGCTTGCGCGGGGCGGGGGTAGGGGGATGGTACTGAGGAGCACTGGTGAGTCGTGGAAGCATGACATTTTTTATCAGACAGTGAGATGCATCACCTTCTTCCAAAATTCTTATTCTGTGTAAGGGTGGCATATGTTTATCTAGAATAGCTCCTGATGAATCTGCTTTTTAAAAAGCTTTAGACAAAAACAGTCTTCTGTAGGTTGTGGCAACTGTGGGGATGCTAATTTTATAATGAGCCCTAAATTGATTGACAGGATGAGAAACAATAATGGTGTAGTAGACAATTGGCTCAGAGAGAGAAGCTGGCAACTAACGGGAGGTGGCTTGGTTGGCAGAGGTGGGTGAGGACCCTTGAGGCGTGACATCACCAAACAAGTGTGGGGAGGGATTCCAACCAGAGGTCACAGGGCTCAGTCAAGGGCTCCAGTGGTGCTTGGAAGAGCAGAAGGCCCTGGTGTTGACCTGGCTGCACTCTCCGGCTTGTTGAAGGTGCTCTGGGGCTGAGCGATGGGGAAGGAGGTACTTTCTGAGCAGAGGCAGTACCACCTCCAGGTCAGGCAAAAAGAACCACAGTGCCCTGACCTGCAGAGAGCTCCAAAGAGAAACCTTTCCGGTCTGAGGAGAAGGAGCTCAATTTGGATTTTCCAATTTCATCTTTATTCTTGTAGTTTGCTTGCCTTTCAGTAATTTGTTACTTAAGCTCAACATCAAGACTCAAGTGATGGCGTCATTGAGGGTGGGGCCTTTTCACTCTGCTGTTTCCAGCCTGCTGTTTGGACATAGTGGCCACACTGGAGTGTTTCCTGATCAAATGGAAACACGCATGTTGGTGGATAGAAATGAGACCGAGCACTGTGGCCTAAGAGAAGAGACGCTCTTAGTCTTCTGCTGGGGGAGCTGGAGGCACTGGCCTCTGGTCTGGGAAATCTAATAATCACGACATTGGAGTTAGGATGACTTGAGCACGTTTTCTCAGAGTTTTTCATGATTGGTTTTGGTCGGGAACATGTAGGCACATTCCAAGTGTGATTTCGAGTGGCCTTGACTTTTCACTTGATCTACCTTTTCAAATGAGTCCCATTTGTAGAGCTCTTTGCAAACTCATAAGGACCATCCCCTGCCCCGTGGCCCCATTCTACAAACTCCAGGACAGTTTCAGTGTGCCCCACGCCATCATTGGATGCCAAAATGTTGCTTTGCTGTCCTTGTTCTGCGGTGGCCCCCCTCTGACAAGCCTGGGGCTTTCTTTTGCCACCCACACCTTTTGTGGCACCTGAATATAGTCAACTCACAGAGGCATTTTGCTGCAAAAACCTCCATTGCTAAGATTCCTTTGAAGTCTATCTTTCATATACAGTATGGAGTCTGTGCTGCCAACACTGACCCAGACGGTTCAATACCAAGAAGTTTACTTTGACTTCAGCTGCCCCTGTATGTTAGCACAAATTCTATGTTTTTACCTGAAACATATTAACAACGATCCTCTGCCTCTGGGTTCTTGCTCAAATAAGTAGGTCACTGGCCTTCCCAGCACAGCAGAGTCTGTGGGTGACAGTGCATGAAGCATTCACAGAAATAAGATGTGCATCAATTATAGTTCAGGAGTTCACTTTGACTGCCCTGTCCCAGTGTGTGTGTGTGTGTGTGTGTGTGTGTGTGTGTGTGTGTGTGCACACATGCACGGGTGGGGACTGATGGCATCTGTGGACAGGACTCTGCTGGCTAGTCCTCAGGCCTGGTGTGGCTGTGTTACAAATGTCCTCACAAGAAGTAAGATTACATACAGAGCTTTAAAGACTCCCTGGAAGTCTCATATGCAAAGAGAAAGGAGAAAGAGAAAGGAGAAACTCTTATTTTTGTTTAGCGATGTCTTCTAGTAATTAAAATAGTTTTAAAAGGACAGAGAGTTGAGTTCAGGTGTAAATTTACAACGTCAAATCAATTAATGCTTAGCAGCTACCCTCTCTGATAGGCGAAAGGGTGAATTGGGAATGGTGTCCACTCCCAAGGAGCTGAAACTCCATTACAGGAGAAAGATCTAGGTAGATACGGATGTTTGGAGACCTGTAGTCAGGCAGGTAGATAAAGTGTCCGTTGATTGAGTGTTAATGTGTGCCGGGCTCTGATGCCTTAATTATATCATCACAAGGACTCTTGACAGTTTTACTGGGGAGTGGGCATTATTACTGGCACTCTTTTTCACGCAGGCACACAGCAGTGACCTCACTTGTCAAGGCGTACACAGCCGGTAAGCAGGAGAGCCAGAGTTCAAAGCTGGATTTGGTGACCGTGATGCTTTTCCCATGCGCCATATTGGCCTTGTGTTGTTTGCAATTCTGACTGATTTCAGTTTGCTCCTTTGCAGTGATCAACCCAACTGACAGAGGAGATGTTATTGAAGTGGTCACAGGGGTTATTGAAGTTGAGTGGCTCTGTCCTTCTGGGGGTGAGAAGCCAACTTTGAGGTGTCTTGCCTGCACAGGGCCACAGGGAAGTGTGGGAGAGGAGAGGGCACAGACACTCATGCCTCCCTGGTGGCAGCACGTGGGCGGACTCTGAATTTCCCAGGCCAGTTATTAAGCATCACCACTTGTTGGCAGAATGAAGGGCTTTAGAAGACTTTTCTTAAAAAACTGAAGCACAGGGCAGAATCAAGTTTAATCTGACGCTGAAAGTTAGAACCTGGTCAAGGCTAAGGAGTGGTCCAAACTTTGGAAACAAGTGGATCAACCACACGAAGTTAGGAGAGGTTAAGGACTGACTCGTTTTCAATTAAAATAAGGTCTTGGAGCCGGGCTACAGGTTTTTTTGGCAACAGACATATCAGGGAGGATAACAGAAAAACTGAAGTCAGAAAGAAATTAAGTCCAGCTGACCGCTTGGTTCAGAGAAGTGAAAACACCAAAATATATATGGAAGAAAGGCTGTTAGAAATGCTTTCCTTATGTAGTCATGCATTGTTTGCATTCATGGGCTGAGTAATTTATGCCGTATTTTAGAGGGTCCTGACATAAGCTTACCTTGAAAACATCACTGCTCTGTTCTGCTGCTGGGGTTATTGACGATATTGGATTTCCTCTTTCCAGAAGATTAAACTATGGCTGTGAACAGAAATACCACGTAAGAAATGTTGTTGCCATGGTTGTGATCCCAGATGCGTAAAGACGAGGGGGCAGTTGGGAGGGGCCAGCAGAGTGCGGGACACCGTCCTGCATGATGTAAAGACAGCTGAGACATTGCAGACGCGGGTCACGGAAAGCAAGAGGCTCACTTGTCCCCTCATGTGGGTCATTCCCCCTCTGGGGGAGTGAGCACGCCTTTGCAACCACCTGGTAAAGCTGACATTTAAAAATTGTGTTTCTGTCCCACAGAGCTGCAAAGCCCTGATGCGGGAGGGCTGTGGGGAGAAAGTGCGGCAGCCCTGAAGGGCCACTTGATTTCTGAAAGCCAGAAAGTTTCCACAGAGAGGTAGGACACAGGGAAACAGTACATTCACTCATCCATCTATCCATCCATCTGTCCGTCCATCGGTCCAGCCACCCATCCCCACCTATCTGTCCATTTACGGGAGCACGACTGAATATTACTTAATTTGTGTCTATTTCTGGGCAAGATGTCGAGGACTCCCAGAGGCACAGGCTTGGTCCACTGCTAGTTGTGGACAAGGTCGCCAGGCAGACACATGGGGTTGTGGGGCCCGACCTGCAATGGCAGAGGCGTGTCCAGGGTGGAGGCTCACGGCGGGCATACAGGTGCTGTACCTGGAACAAGAGGGCCAGGGCCCCAGAGGGGGCCCCGTGGAGGCGATGTTAAGTTGCGTTTCGTAGACCGCTCAGGAGGGCCATAAAGGGAGGTATGGGGGGTGGGCCGGGGGAGGGCGCTGATCATGCAGTGTCCTGGGGGGTTGAAGCCGCCTCCTGACTCAGGGGCATGTTCTGTCTAATCTCTTGGCTTTCTGAGATTTCTAGTCTGTGTGGACTCAGTGCCACAGAATCTTGGCTCGGATTCCTCGCATAGTTAGTTCTAGTCTTTGTTTTCCAGTTACGTTCGCACAGCTCCTGCAGGACTCAGAACAGGGCCCTGGACGCAGAGGAAGCGCTCAGCGGCCGAGCAGCGGCAAATGTGTGGATGTCCACTTCCAGATATACACGGCGGCTCCGTCCACACTGCCTGCGTCCTGGGGACTGCTACTGGACACGGCAAAAGTTAGGTGTTTGTTCAACATAGGACCCTTTTCATTTCAGACAGAATGAGGCGACATTCATTTGTGATAATTTAGGGAGCAACCAGAGTTTTAGGCTACGTGAAGGAGTTACAGCAACACAAGAAAGATACCAATGTTGCCTTTTAAGAGTCTTTAGGGAGGGGTGCCTGGGTGGCTCAGTCCGTTAAGCCTCCGACCTTGGCTCAGGTAAGATCTCACATTTGTGGGTTCGAGCCCCGCGTCAGGCCCTGTGCTGACAGTTCAGAGCCTGGAGCCTGCTTCTGGTTCTGTGTCTCCTTCTCTCTCTGCCCCTCCCCCTCTCATGCTCTGTCTCTCTCTGTATAAAAAAAATAAAACATTAAAAAAATTTTTAAAAGAGTCTGTAGGGAGCTGCGACACTAAATATTCAACAGTGACTTCTTTCCTGTGACGATGATTGGTGAGGGAGTGCCTCGGATGTGTGGAAACAATGGATTCTCTGCTGTGTCTGACTCTTCCTCGCAGATGCTGTGTATAAATTTAAACTGCGGTGTGAAGGAAGACAAGGTACCTGGGCACAGTTAGGCTTCTACCTTAGTAACCTGATTCTGAGTCAACGAGATTTCACTCTAGTTCACATTAATAGGTTTTGCTCTGCCAACGTGTAAAATACGCCTGGGGAGGGGGAAGAGGTGGAGGCGATGTTTTGGAGGATGAATCGATTTTGGGGGACAGTCCATAGAAAACAGAACTCAGGGAAGTTCTAGTTCAAGCTCACTGACCCACACCGAGCAGGTGCTTTAACCGCAGGTGTGCCTGCGCAGCGGCCGCGCTCCCAGCTTTTTGCGCAGCGACCCCGTCTGAAGGGTCGTAGAATCCTAGCCTCGTCTCAAGGTCAGGAGATCTGCTGAGCCCAGAGGGTGAACCTGGAGCCCAGAACATGCTGCGCGCACCATACAGGCTGCCTTGAAGCGGGCATGCTGGCTCACAGCTTGGCCATGACCGTGCTGCTAGGGAGAGAACACTTCTTTCTCTACCATGGACCTCTTGATGTGCGTTCACTAACCCCCATGATACTCCAGCACCAGGAGCGTCACCAAGAAGGGACCACACCAAGGTGGAGGTGAGTGGCTGGGAAGTGCTTCCTTCCTTTTGGTTTGCATTTGGCGGTGGGTCTAGAGGACTCAGATGTGTGTTTTTTTTTTTTTTCATGTTCTTTTTTTTATGTTTATTTATTTTTGAGAGGGAGAGAGAATGGGTGAGTGGGGGAGGGTATGTGTGTGTGTGAGAGAGAGAGAGAGACAGAGACAGAGGATCAAAAGCGGGCTCTGCACTAACAGCAGAGAGCCAGATACGGGGCTCAAACCCACAAACTACGAGATCATGACCTGAGCTGAAGTCGGACGCTTGACCCACTGAGCCACCCAGTCTCCTCCTTTTTTTTCCTTTTCTGTTGAAAGATCCAAGAGTAAAAATTCGAACACTGAACAGAAGAAACTGTTGCAAGACTACCCTATTGGTTTTGTGGCTTTTTAAAATCATGGTGGCCCTGACTTCAGACTTTTTAGGGTGTTTTCGTTTTGGGGGGAAAGGCTGGGCTGGAAGAAAGCCCATCTCAAAGCTTGTCCTTGACGTAGTGGGCAAGGGCAGGGCCGGGGAGTCGGCCAGCTCTGGAGTTCTGCGGGAAGCTTTGCAGTTGCCACATGTTACGTATCCGTTGCTCACCTCTTTTTCAAAATCACCTGATCGGAATACAAATTATTTTTGCTATGCAGAGACACTTAGACCTGTGAGGCAAAGCTTCACTTTTACGGGCTTATTTTTCACGGGGCGAACCGCGGTGCGCGCCCATGACCGTCACCTTTGGATCATCTGGTTCCATCTCTAACCGGCTTGCAAACCTCTTGCTAAATGTGCTCTGGTTTGTAGAACATTCTGGTGTGTTGAAAGGATTTCACAAGAGGGCTGGCCCATTTCTCCTCCAGTCCTTCCCGTATTTTACTGCCTGCTCTTGCTGATAAGAAATAGGCCCATGCAATTTGGGTCGAAACGGCATCAGGGAAAACGGGCACAGTACCAAGTCCGGGGAGAGTGTCTTTAAAAAGAAAGTAGGTTTTGGCCTTTCTAACCTTGGTACACTTTGTCCTCTTCACCAAGGATTTAATTCACAGGACACATCACTCAGGTGGTGACCGTGCCGCTCCTTCGCCTGGCCGGCGCTGGTTAACACCTAGATGGCCAGATGAAATTAAGAATTACTCTGTGTGCTCTCCTAAGTGCCCTGCTTTGGACGCTCTGTTACACGAGCACTCTACTCAGAACACAGAGTTTTTGGAAGTCTTTCGTAGTATCTGCACATTGTATTTACTTTGCATTTTCTTTTTTTTTTCTTTAATGTTTATTTATTTTTGAGAGAGACAGAGCACAAGCAGGGAGGGGCAGAGAGAGAGAGAGGGAGACACAGAATCTGAAGCAGGCTCCAGGCTCTGAGATGTCAGCACAGAGCCCGATGTGGGGGCTCAAACCCTCGAACCATGAGATCAAGACCTGAGCTGAAGTCGGATGCTTAACCGACTGAACCACCCAGGGGTCCTGCTACTTTGCATTTTCAAAGTTGCATCTTTACAGCTGATCTTGTGTGGGAAAACAATCCTATTTCATAGCAAGGTGACCAAACTGACCCCTGGCTCCTTAAAAAAACCCCAAGATGTCAAAATGTACCTGGTGTTTCTTGACCAGTTTTCAATTGCAAACTTAGAACAGAGAAGTGCCCTTCCCTCATTTCTCATGCCCTCCAACGTCTACGCAGTGAGAATAAAAATGATCTTTACTCGGGAGGGGGCCTGTGGGAAAGGCCTAGACGTCAGGGTGGGTCCGGGCAGCCTTCCTGACCGGCGGCTCGGGGTGCGCTTGCAGCGGAGAAACGTCCGTGTCCCGTGATGTTAGAATGGAGCCTGTTTTTCTCTCCGGCTGTCGCATTTTATCATGTGATTTCCCCAGGTCCTTGAGGAACGTTTCATCACATAGGCTTGCTCTTGCAATGTCCGGGGGGTTGTTCTTTCTCCGTTTTCCCCTGTGCTTTTTATTACCCCACGCTTAATGGACTTTTCCTGGCCGTTGCAACTGTCAGCGTCTGAAGTTCACTAGTAAATGTTGGTTGGCTTTCTCCGCGCTCAACAGTGGCAATTATAGTTCTTAATCAGCATGAGAGATTTGGCGGAAAGGTGGATCTTCCAACAGTCTGTCAGTGTAGCAGCAGGAAGTAGGTATGGCAGAAAACGGAGGGAAACCATGGTCCATTCTCTTCTTGTGGACGGAATGTGGCATGTCCTGGAGGGTCCCACAGAAATAAAGCCAAAAGGGGGAAAAAAAAAGATGCCACGTCGATTTCTCCCTTTGCTGCTATTGTTTATACTACACAGTTGGCAATTGATCTGTTCATTTTTGGTTTAATAAATTATTAATGGTATGTCTACTTTAGACCAGGCAGTGCCCAGGCATTATTCCAGAGGCTTCTAGATAATTCTGGATGATTCTGAACTCTGAGATGAGTAGGATGACCAGCAAGGAACTGCTCTTAGGGAATAGTCACTGCAGGGGGAGACAGGCCTGGGGTGTTAGGAAGGCACAGAGGGACACCCATCTCCGCCTGAGGAGGCCCTGGGGAGCTGAACGATTAAGCAGGGAGCCAGCTGGACAGTTTATGAAGGTGAGCAAAAGGCCTGGAAAGATGTGTCTAGAGAACCGGAAAGAGTTCAGGATGGCCAGAGGAAAAGTTCTTATGGGAACCTATGAAAACTTCATTTATTCATTCCACAGTTATTAATGTTTATTTTTAATAGAGAGAGAGACAGCACAAGTGGTGAAAGGGCAGAAAGAGGGAGACACAGAATCCGAAGCAGGATCCAGGCTCAGAGCTGTCAGCACAGAGCCCACCAATGTGCGGCTTGAACTCAGGAACCATAAGATCATGACCTGAGCCAAAGTCAGACGCTTAATTTACTGAACCAACCAGGTGTCCCTATTCCACAGCTATTTATTGAGAGGCTACTCGGTGCTAAATGTGAAGCCCACCATAATGAAATGGGGCTAGACAGGCAGATGAGCTCACAAAGAACCTTGTGAGCTGGTGGAAGGCATACACGCATCATCCAGAGAGCCACGGAGAGCCTTGGGAGGACTTAGCCACGAGAGGACATGACTTGATGTGTGCTGTGCGGTGGGAGACGTGTTGGGGTGGCGCAGCCTAGAGGCAGAGGGGATGGACAGATGAGAAACAGTAAGCCAATGGCAGTAGAGGTGGAAAGGACTTTAGGTTTTGAGTAAATCCGATCTATTTATTGGCTGGAAGATGAAGGGCAAGTCTAGGATGAGCATCTGAGTTCCCTCTGGAGTAACTGCCAGATGGTGATGTCATTACCCAGAGGAGGGACAAAAGAGGAAAGGTTGGCGAAGATCTTGAGTCCTGTTTTCAGTGGGTCTGACAGGTCTGGGGCAGCTGTCAGCATTGCAGGTGGGAGGGTGACGCGTACAAGACTTGTGCATCCCCCGAGTGACCACGGGGAGAGAGCCAGGGCCTCGGGCACGGGCTGGGGGCTCTCAGCTCGCCAACGATGAGGAATTCGGGGTGCGGATGACATCACTCAGGAGTGGAGCAACAACCAACAATGACTATATCAGTGACCCCTGACTCGGTGCTATGTGCCCCACGAAACCCTAGACCCCTTCATCCTCAGGAGGACCCGATGAGAGACTGCCGTGAGCGTCCTCGGTTTACAGAGCAGTGCTTGGAGGCAGAGAGCAGTTAAGTAGCCTTGCCCGAGGCTGCCCAGCATGGAGGGGGAGTTGGAGCTGGGTGGAGTTCGGGGCATGAGGGCAGGGCAGGACCCTGATGAGGGCCGGGAGAACAGGTGCAAGCCAGGGCGTGCCCAGCTCCCTTTCACCTGCCCCTCCCGCCCCAGGTTCCTGGTCTGACGGCTGCCCCATAACTGCTGAATGTTGATGTCCCGCCCTCCTTGCAGAGCAGGGAGGCCATATCTCAAGAGAGCACGAAATGTGAACGCAAGGTGCACTGCCCGAAGCCTGTGAGACTCACTGCTTCAAACCTCCAGGAAGGGAAGACAGCTCTGAGCCTGGCTTTCTTCAAGCCCAAACCAACCTCCCATCTTGGTAAGTTGAAACCCCCCTCCCCTGGAGGCTCCTTATAAATGGCAGCCTCTCTGGAAAGCTCTATGGACTCTTCCAGTCAGACAGGGTCCCTCTCGCCTCTACAGTCCCCTGGTGCTTTGCACGAGCCAATGACTCGTAACTTCTTTCCGGTCATTCTTGTTTTGATGTCCTGGGGGCAGAAACTCTTCCTTATTTATTCGTGTGCCCTGCATGTAGTAGGCACATGATATTAGTATCATTAGGCGCTCAATGATTGGATTTGAATGAAGGAAGAAAAGGTCCTGGAAGCTTCTTTCCCCCAACTTTCCCTTTTATGGGTGATTTTGCAACCGAGCGACCCTTGCAGGCTATTCTGATACTTCTCTGTTTCTTCTCTGCATGTTCCCTGGGTTTTCTAGTGCTTCCCCATCAGCCCGACGTGTTAGAATTGGCTTCATCAGCCTGACACATTAGCATTAGCTGTTCTGTGTGCCTGGGTCCTCCCCAGGCTCTACGTCCTGGACGGCTGGGTTCTTACTCTTCTCTGACGGCCAAGCCCAGCACCTGTCACTCGCGCTGGCACGTGAGTGGCCACGACGTGGGGCGGGACGCTAGTCCCCCTCGAAGTCCCTCTCCAGTCGTCCCTGGCTCATCCCCGCCGCACGCCCATCCTCCCGGGGCGGTCAGCTGTACTCTTTCATCTCATCCTAACGGGGGAGCAGGTGGCCCAGCCTTGCTCCATGTCCCCTCTGTGCTTTTCTGGGTCTTCCCAGACCTGGGCTCACACATGAGGCTCCAGTGCTCTGGGCTTCAGCTCTGATCAAAGCTGAAAACTGCAGCTGAGGTCTGGACTGGCTGGTAAATGACCAAAGACTTACTTCAGCCAGTTGGGCCAGACTCTGCAAAGCGCTGGTGCCAAGAGCCTTTGCCACAGTTACAAGTCAGAACCTTCTAAGCCGTTCCTTAAAGAGAGACGCACCGTGGGGGAGAAGACGGCTGTGTTGCAGATGGAGCAAGACATCGGAGAGGCTCCCTGTGACTGAGATGAGAGCAGATGCATTTGTCACTGTTGATTTTCGGCCGGGTTACTCACCCTCTCTTAATAAAGAGTGGAGGATGAGGGAGAGAGCGCGGGCGTGTTTCTGTTACTTATTTCCAACGTAAACATTGCGAGCAAGCTCATCGGGGTAATATTTTCGGTGGAAATATGTATTTCTAGTGGACACAAGGCAAGAATTTTTTGCTCATGGAATCTTCAGTCAACAATAGGAAAAAAAGATGTGTTCATACAGGCATTTTTGGCTCCAAACACGGATTGGACAGTGGTCTCCCAATGCCAGTAGGACTGACGGGTGCAGCTGCCTTGGAAATTTCAGAACCCTCAAAAGAACCTCAAAAGTGATTTTTAAAAAAATCACTAAGTCACCTAATTAAATTGTGCTTTCTATTGTGGCTCACAGCACTTGAGCATGATCGTTAGAGAGATCTGGGAGATCTCGGGTGAGAGAACCCTTCAGCGCTGGGTGAGCCGGTGGGCTTTTCCGCCTTTCACTGGGCATCATGGCAAAATAGTCTATTTGGCTACTTTCACACCCTTTTTGTTGTGTATTTTACTCTCTGGGCCAAAGACACTGATGTTTGGGTTTTCAGAACAGAAAGATGGTCTGAATATGGAGCTCCCATACCTTTACAGCACATTTATCGATGCCTCACCGCTGCAACCCACATCAGAAGCCACCTGGCGCGTCTCCTCTCTCCTCTGTGATTTCTGGTTGGCCTCATACAGCTGTGCGAGAGGACACCGTCAGAATCAGAGAAAGGCAGTGCCATCACTGTGTGTGACGGTGGTTTGAGCCCAGCCCAGTGACGCCCATCACCATCAGGCTGGATGCAATTGATTGGCTCCTAGCAGAGAACCATGTGACCTCCCTCTTAGAATCATGCTGGAAGGTTCCCTGGGGCCTGGAGAGGGTCTGACACATGGCTCAGCTCTCTCATGGTTATACATTTTTAAAGCTTTTTCCACTTGGGCTTCATATTGGTTTTCTCTCTCGGCTCCTTCTAGTTAATCTTATTCTCTTCAGAATGTGAAACTACCCTGCTCAATTTTAAATTAATTTATATGCTGCAGATTTGTTTTTGGTGACTTTCTTTAATGATGCCGCCTTGCAGGGAGGGATCATGCTGACCTCTCAGAGTCTGTCCTGGGATTAATGGGCAATTCCGTTCACACACAATAAAAAGCTTCTCAAATATTCACATTAACTGATAGATGCGGCTGATCGAAGGTAACTCGGGAGTCATTGTAAGGACAGAACAAGAGGCCTTCATTGGCTTTGCTGTCCCCGCATGTGCGTGTTACGTGTGGAGAGGGAGAGTCACTTCTCCTTAAATCCTTCTTGATTTTTAGGGTGACACCTGTTGAACTCTGACTCCATGGTACCTTTTCTAGTCACCTGAATTGGCATCAACACTGGGATCTGTATTTAATACAACCGTGTAAATCAGACCGGACTTTCTTTGGATGGTTCAGGTAGGGGCTGGGAAGGTCGCTTTGCTTCTGTTGGGGGGTGGCAGCATCTGGAGCTCATGACAAAGCTCCTAACTCAAGGCCAGAGAAGTGCTCTCAGTGCATCGCTGGGGATGGGGAAGCAGGCGGAGAGGGGACTTGGTGGGAGCAAGCTGCTGGCTGCCACGGGACAGATCGTGATGTCAGGGGGAGCTGCAGTATGAGGACCGGTGAGCCACATGGCAGCGGGGAGTGGCAGCGTGAACCTGGCCGTAGGGTGTCCCGGAGTGTGGCCAGATGGGAAGCCTGGAGCCTCCAATCCAAATGGATGTAAGCTTGGGCTGGGGACGGATAGGGAGCTGACTGGTGCCCCAGGGCCACGGGACGAGGCAAAACTGCAGGCCGGGGCTCAGGACCGTCCAGAGCCCCTCTTGTCACAGTGGGCCTTAGCTCTCAGCCTGGAAGGACAGTGGACGGCCAGCCTCACAGGACAGCTTCAGAAACTCAAAGACAATGTTTTTGGGACCCCCCCAAGAGGAAAAGGCAACTCACCTGTCTTTGCTGCCTGGCCCTCTTGTGCTATTCATCACCAAGAAGAGAGGAGGGTTAGGATTGAAAGAGAAAGCCGGGAATGCTCAAAAAGGACCAGGAAGTGGGGGAAGTAAGAGGAAATGGGCAAACAAACATGCTCAGGTGGGAGGAGAGATGTGGGTCAGACAAGGCCTGGAAGGAGCGCCGGCGGGTTTCTGTTGTGGGAACTCGCTGCGAGACGGGTCTCCTGTTGCTGCCGCTCTTAGGCCTGGTTTCAGGACAACTGTGGTTTTAGTTTTCAGGAAGCCCAGGCACACTGTGAAGAAGCCCTCCAGCACCCGGACATCCTTACACTTCTGCGCTCTTTCGTTGACAAGATTCTTAAATGCTTGGGCTGTTTCTCTTTGAACCGTTGGGGAGACCATCATTTTCCCTCTGTATTACCGCCCCTCCCCTCAGATCTTTTCCATCCCTGGGGATTGGGGGTAAGGTGATTAACTGAATTTGTTTCCCAAGTGACCAAGCCAGGGTTGGTCTCGGGGAAGGGCACGCAGGGTTTCGCACCAGCTGCCCCAATGACAAGGCAGTAGTTCATCGGTCATTTGATTTCTCTCCATTTGTGCCAAGTGGATGGTATCTAAGCCCAAGGGCAGAGCAGAGTTTCTGTTAGAAAAGGAGGCTGACATCAAGTTTCCAACCAGTAGATATGAAGCAGAGACCCTGGATGTCTGTCTGTCTTCTGTGGATGTCCAGGATTTGTTAGCTGACTCAAAAAGAGAGCCTGTCTATGTCAGGAAATGCTGATAATCAGGGGATCTGTGGGCCACAGGGCCATGCACCTCCAGGAGAGGGGGTGGAAGGCACACACGTCTGATAGGATAAAAGGCACTGGGCGGAGCTCTGACAGTCTCTGGTTGGCCGACAACCAGGAAAAATCTGGGTGGAATGGGCAGGGGAGAGGAGATTTGCTCTACTCAGTTATGGTCTCTCTAAATGGTGTCTGAAAACATACTGAAATGAGCTGGTGAGAGTCACTAGTGAAGAGAGGCCATGGGTGAGATGAGTCTGCAGCCATTACAGAGATGGCTTCAGCACCCTGGTGCGGACTGAGGTCACCTCTGTCACAGAGGTCACAGGGCACTCCAGCTTCAGGGATGCTGTCCCGCCCCCTGGAGCAACAGACAGCACACTTAAGAGCCCTGGCGCCTGACCCAGTGATGACTGTAGATGGGAAAGACAACAGCCTCCTTCCTCTGCGCGCACTTGGCTGGTGCATTCTGTTCCACGGGAGTGGTGGCGCTCTGTGAGTGGGTTCACAGGGGAGTCCCGTTACAGGACAGTCCTGTATTCTTGCCTGTGGGCCGCCAGTGGCCACTGCATCTGCAGCCCCCGGTCGGGAATGGGTCCTCTCCCCACAGCAGGGAGAGGGTGGGGGCCCAGAGACTGATGCTCCGGGATCTTCAGGGCCCAAATGTACAGACGCACATGCTGAGGATTTTGCTAGAAGGGCAGGCAAGTGCCTCACTTTCAGGAGGATCCAGAGTGCCCATCATTCCCCTCGTTCCCAGGCAGCCCCTGACCTCACCTCTGCTTGGCTCCCTTCGGCCCAAGTCTGTCTCAGGCTTGGTGTCAGTGTACTTTTTCGTCACCTAAATATGTGCATTTTGGTGCCCAGGACTTCCAGTTTCACTCTGCCTTTCTGCTCTGCACCCTGGGGGGTTAAAGATGGCCCCTCTTTCATCCAGGGCCCCAGGAGAGCAAGCACCAGGTCTGGATAAAGAGAAGGGAGAAGGAAGGGAGGGGGGCTCACAGGCGGAGGAGGAATTCCCCAAGAAAGAAAGGTGATTCTGGCGACTCTTGCCTCTTGTGGTCTGAGGGCAGACGGGCCCTGCTTCTGGTCCGGTGGTATTATCCGCTACATCAAACCCCAAAGTTCGTACAAGGCAGGAGGAGCCACAGACATAAGATTGTTGGAGAATGAACATCAGGAGAGAGGGGCCAGAGGGAGGCCTAGAGAGGAGATGGTCAGCAAACCGTCATCAGGGCTGATGCCAGGTGCATTCAGAGTCAGGGGAGGTGACCCAAGGCCATGGCCGGTGGACTGTGATGGGCACTGTGTCAGAGGCTGCCTTTGGGCAGCACACAGATCCCACCTCACTGATGAAGAAATAGTGCTCCGGAGGTAAGCCAGTCACTGTGCTGCTACAGGGCAGACATGAGCTGGTGGCCTGGGTCTGGCCACCTCTGTGTGAAGGAAGGACTCTACCTCTAGTTCCCGTCCATGAGGGAGGGAGGAAGCGAAGGCAAAGAGAAAGAAGAAAGGCCTGTGAGCAGTCAGAGTGACTCAGGGCTTCAGTGGCTTGTCTATTTTCAGAGAGCCTGCTAATTCCCCCTCTGCAGAGCCCGAGCGTTCTGTCCAGGGCCGAGGCTGACACACGTCAGTGATCCGGACGGCATCATCAGGGAACGCCGAGGGACAAATGGCTCAACCTTGCTTCCTGCCTTCTTTTCGAAGCAATAAAACGCAATCCAATTGGACTCCCAGACACAAATAATTTAAGACCAATTCCCAACTGAAGAGGCAACTGTAAATCATGGGCTACGCAAAATAAGCTCACATTTTGAAGCACAGAGCCAAATGAATAAAATAAACTCAGAATTTAATAAGGCCTCTCTGGCATGCGTGTGGAGACGTTGCGCGGTGTATGGAAATGAATCTAAATTTAGAGGAGGGGAATTAGAACACAGTTACCTATTTATTAACTCACCACTTTGCGGTGAACTGTTGTCCTGTTGTGGGGGGGAGCTGACACTCATCACCTTCCCTACTGAAAGACCATCACATTTACATATTTGTCAGCATCTTGGCTTTGATGAACTTTCCTGTGTGCTCTATTTTAAGAGCTGTGTTGCCTTTTCATCCCATTTCTTTACTAAATATATATTTTCAGGATTTTCTACTTTTCCTTTATGGAAAATGACTTGGGTGCACTGTGAATCTCCCAGTGTTCCCAGGTATAACATAATTACTGGCTGCCGATTACTCTTTTATTAAGGGATACTCTAAGGCTTTTTAAAAAAGCGTTTCTCCTTCTAACTCTGACACGACACAAGGCCTTCGTGAGAGTCACGCCAATCCCAAACAAATGCTGAGTGCTGCAGAGAGGCCCGGGCTCAGGATGGCCCTTCTCGCTGCTGATTAGAGAGGGGAGAGTGTCCATTAAATGGCGCAGTGCTGAGAAGTGTGAGTCCCTGCCCTGTTGGAAGGAATATTGTAAAAATGGGTATACTTCTCCCTAGGGAAGCAATTCTTAAATTTGAAAACTGTGAAAGTGGATCAAGAATCTGAAGGTGGCAAATGGAGAATGTAAGTCACCATCTATTCATGCATTCTATTGAAAAAAATCTAATTGTTATTAGATGACATGAGTTTGGCTGTAATTCCGCTGCATGGACCAGTCAGTTGTTGAAGTGATATCTGCATTTACTCCTTGACCTTGGTGAAGCTAACTAGCATTCGAAGGCCTCCATTTCCCTGCCCTCGGGTTGCATAAAATCAATGGGAGATACAGAGAACAGCCAGGCTAGGATGTAGATCATACGTGTAAGACCACGTTGGGTAAGTGTTTGGGCAGGCTGGGTCATGGTGCTCTGAGAGGAATATTACATGTCAGAGAGAGCAAGAAAGCTTCCTGGAAAAATGATGTTGGGCAGCGATCTGAAAGAGAGTGAGAGTTGATGATGGAGACAGTGAGAAAGAGTGCTCTCAGCAGAGTGAGCAGCATGGAGAAAGGCCCTGTGGTCAGAGGGAGTAAGGCAAGTGGGCGGAATTGCAAGGCCAGTGTGTTTGGAGGGCTGAGAGGAAATCCGAGGAACCAGAACATATAGGGTCTTGTGTGTTACGTTCGGAAGTTGTGTTTTACCTTAAGAGTGCTAGAAAGTCGGTGAAGGTCTTCAAGTGGTGTGTGTTTATGCGCCTGCATGTGTGTGAGGACTTGGGCAGGTTGGAGTGAGGATAGTTATCACGACTTGATGTGTACTTGGCTGGATCCCTTCGACTGTAGGTCAGGGAGCTGAGTGGCTGGAGGAAGGCTAGTGGGCATCCCCTGTAGCTGTCCAGGTTGGGCATAGAAGGAATTTGTGCAAGAGTACGGTATGGAGATTGGAAAAAAGTGGATGGATCTGGATGTATTTTGGAAGTCAATGTAGGGTTTAGTGCTGGTTTGGTTATAAGCCAGTGGAAAAAGTAAAGGGTGGAGAATGTCCTGTGGACTCCACCCCCACAACCAGGTAAATGGTGGCCATTCCCCGAGCTAGCCAAGGGGTGCTATCAGGGGACAAGGATTAGGAGGGGGGGGGTCACGGATTTCATGTGTCTGTTTGAATTGCCTTTGAAGTGTCCTAGGGAGAGGACAGCCAGGCGGTGAGATGGATCTGGAATGCAGAAAGCTCTGGGCTGAGTCATCGCTCCCAGGTGTCCATGCTGGGAAGTGGTCGGATCGGAGTGTGACCGAGCTCTTCCAGGACAAGTGTCCAGCGGGAGAGGAGGTGGATCTGGACTTGAGCCTTCAGGAGCTCCAGCAGCTAATGGCTTGGAGAAAATCAGTGAAGGCAGCAGAGAAGGTGAGACTGGAGCGGTACCAGTTAGACAGAATGAGAGAGGGTTTCTGGGATCAGAATACGGTGGGCAGTGCTGAAGACTGCGGTGGGAATTGAATGAGATGAAGGAGGAACATGTCTGGCTGGACTGAGGGAGGCTGAAGCGGTTGGCAATTTTTAATCATGCTATCAGAAAAGACTCTTTCCTACAGAGGCAGAATTAAATGAGATAATCCCAGCAAAGCACTGGTACATTCAAGACACTCAAGTACAGAGAACGATTTCGCTTATTTTCTGTAAGAACAGTTTATAATTGGTATCTCCAAGTTTTTCACCCTCAGCACTGTGGACACTGGGCAGGAAGATTCCTGGTTGCAGGGGCTGTCCTGTACGTCATAGGATGTCTAGAAGCATCTCTGGCCTCCACCCCCTTGACACCAGTATATACTCTCTCCCCAGGAGTGATAACAGAAAGTGACACTGTCAGATTTTACGTGGTGGGCAAAACTCCTCTGGTTAAGAACCACTAGTTGAGCGGAACCTGGGTGTCTCAGTCGGTTAAGCGACTGACTTCAGCTCAGGTCATGATCTCACAGTTCGGGGGTTTGAGCCCCACATTGGGCTCTGTGCTGATAGCTTAGAGCCTGGAGTCTGCTTCAGATTCTTTGTCTCCCCAACTGTCTATGCTCCACTGCTCATGTTCTGTGTCTCTCCTCTCTCTCTCAAAAATAAATAAACAATAAAAATATTTTAGAAACAATAAAAAAAGAAAAGAACCATGAGTTGAAATAAAATATTTTTTTCGACATGAATTTGATGGGCTTATCCATTTTCTTAATTTTGTAAACAAATAGCTAGAATAGTCTGGCATCCTCAGATTGGCTATGATGTCAAAAATAGAAACCACGGGAGGGGAGAAATAATTGATTTCGTATCTAAATATCAGAGCTGACATCCAATAAGCAGCAACTGTAGAAACAAAATTAGAAATTTGGATGGGTTAGCTTTAAATGTTTCCTCTTTCTTCAGGAAGCGTGAAAGCAGACAATTTCTGTTGTCCAGGAAAGAGAAGCCCGCACTCCTTGGAGAAGACACGATCCACACCTGGGGGCAAAATCTGCCAGGGACCCCCCCCCCCCTTGGAGCTTATGCTTCACGACAAACTTTTGTTAATATTTATGAAGAGACTTAATGCCTTTTGGTGCAAAAAAAAAATCTAAATGAACATTGCTAACAGGATGGTACCCTATCTCCCAAAACATATAATCTCCCTTTCAGGGTTGGCAAAGTTTGCAAAATAAATCTCATCCAGTACCACACACTGACTGCAGTATTTATCTTTGACACCCTGCGCTATTGAAATTCTTGACGCCTGGGAGCTGACTTCAGCAAACAAATTTAACAACCTAGTTAAAACCAAATAGTTTTATAGAGATGCTGTAACTTCTTTTTTAAGTTATAGCAGGACAGATTAGGGAGGCAGACAATAAGAGTCCTGTGGTTGCTCATATACTGCATATCGCTGCAGAACATTACTGAACGCAGGCCAACCTCAGAGGCAGCCCGGGATGACTGGGTTTCTAGAATTCAAAGCTCCTCTCTCTCAGCCCCCTTCTATGCCAGAACAAAGGGCAGTTCAATTTCCTGCTATACTTCACAGATTTACAGGAACATTTGTTTAATATATATTTTTTTACTCTAAATGAACTAGTACAAAAGTTGTACTAATCAGCTGACGGGATGCTGTGAGCAAGGGCAGCCTTCTCAACAGGACGGGGTAGCCTTCTACTGCCAAGAGAAGCCATTGATGCCAGAACAGGAGTTCTAGAATCTTCAAGTTGGGCAGCTCCCAAAATAAGACCCCTGAGGCCTCGGAAGAGGATCACAGATTTTGTCTTTCTTTTTTCTCTAAAGGAGTCGGAGAGGACTGTTCTTTTTTGCAAGGTATGTACATGAGCTATAGCTCATGGCTCAACTTCTGTGTTGATTCAGCCTCACTGTGTTACAAATACTGAGCGCTCTGGACGGATATCACTGAGAATCTGCTGTGAGATTCTAATCCAGAGTCACAAGGGAAATAATAAAGGAAGGAAGGGGAAAAGGGAAGGGCTCACTTTTATAAGCCTCTTCTTGGCAGCTGCGGCCCACTGTAGGGCAGAGCTCTTCCGGTGTCTCCGCACTGTCGTGCCAGAAGTGGTCTTCATTCTCACGGGGACATTGGAAACTCCCTCTGGGGGTCATCTGGACCACAAATCTCTTGATGGGTGTATTCGTCAGGGTTTCCTAGAGAAACAGAACCAACAGGATATGGATAGATAGATGGATCTAAAAGGGATTGGTTCATGCAACAATGGAGTGCCATGATCTGCTGTAGGCAAGTGAGAGGCCCAGGGAAGCCCGTGGTGTAATTCAGGCTGAGTCTTCAGGGGAACAGACGGTGTAGCTTCGAGTTCAGATCTGGAAGCCGGAGAAGCAAAGATCAATGTCCTAGCCCAGCAGTCAGGCAGAGAGGGCCCAGTTCTGCCTTCCTCCACCTTCCTGTTCCAGAGATTGGATGGTGGTCCTTCCACACGGGGGAGTCTACCAATTCAAATGCTAATATCAGCTGGAAACATCCTGCAGACACACCCGGAAATAATGTTTAGCCACATATCTGGGGCACCCTGTGCTCCGGTCAGGTTGACATATAAAATTGACTATCACACGGGGCTTTTGGGAAAGCTGTTCTGATTCTAGGACTGTCAGGATTTCTATCATGGAACAGAGGGGGTTTTTGCAGAAAGAGCCTTCTAGCTTCAAATGCAAGTAGGTAGTGGGAACAAACGAGGAAGGTAGATCCCAGAAAGGTGATGGGACTTGACCCAAGTGGCACACCAGGTAGAGGCCGTGGGGGACTGGGCCTCGGTCTTTTGACCCCTAAGCAGTATGCTCATCACCCAATCACTTTGGGTCAGCCATTTTGTGTGATCCTCGCGAAAGACAAAATGGCGAACGGCAGAGGCTCTCCGGGGCATCTGGGCTTGAAGAAGCCCTGGGGCGGTGGGGAGGAGCAGCCTGCTTCCATTGGACAGTGTGGTTGTCACTCCCCTGAGCTCCGTGACCCAACTGTAAGGTTGCCTTCTTTGTGCCCCATCCAGCTATCCACAATGCTTCTCTCCTTTTCCCTGTGAAGGGCCGGAGGAGCC
Source organism: Helogale parvula (assembly GCA_004023845.1). Taxonomy (NCBI): domain Eukaryota; kingdom Metazoa; phylum Chordata; class Mammalia; order Carnivora; family Herpestidae; genus Helogale; species Helogale parvula. The sequence goes on along the minus strand of PJEM01004984.1, from coordinate 28,322 downwards.
CTCCGCATCTCCCTGCCTCGACTTCCTTGCTGCGCTCACTTCCTCCTTCCCGCCTGCTGACCCCACGACTCCCCCCAAACCTGACTGACCAGCTAGAAACCCGCAGGGAAGCCTGTGCTCAGGGGCTCGGCCTGCAGAGGGGAAGGGAGACCCCCTATTTCCGGTTCTGAGACATGGCTGCCACCGAGAGCTTCTGTGAATGACCCCGCACGTTGCAGTTGGTCACCTTTCCAAGAGAGGGTCCCGGGGCAAGCGACCCAGAAGCAAGGAGGGGTTCTGCACGGCCTTGGCCGGGCTTAGCGCCGGAGCAGAAGCACCGGAGGATACTGGCCACAGACACAGGGATTTCTCATTTTCAGTATTTTGGTCGCCACATTTCGGACATTTAACGTATTTAAAGGGAGGGCCTCTGCTTCACGAATGTAAATTCCTTGCAGAGAAAGTCCAGTTACTTAGTACTAGCCCTTCATTCTGGGCTCCTCGGCATTTTCAAATAAAATGTTTACAAACCAGCATGTTTGTGGGGCATGGAATACAGGCTGTCTGTCACGGACTTGGAAAGGAGAAGGGACACAGCCCTGTGACACAGGGCTTCCAATCTGGAAGGAAAGTCAAACTGAAGCCAGGGTAAGCTGGCTAACAGTGAAAGAGCTGTGTTTTAAAATGTTTTTATTTAAGCTTATCTATTTGTTTTGAAAAAGAGAAAGAGGGAGGGAGAGAAAGGGAGATAGAGAATCCCAAGCAGGCTCTGGGCTGTCAGTGCAGAGCCCAGGGCGGGGCTGGAACTCACAAACCAGGAGATCATGACCTGAGCCAAAATCAAGAGACAGATGCTTAACCAGCTGAGCCACGAAGGTGCCCCGAAGAAGCTGTGATTTAAATAATAAGGATTTCTCGGAGCTGCCAAAGGGCCAGAGGCCTGCGGTGCTGTGCTCTCTGCGGTGGGCCATGTCCGTCTGGGATTCCAGGTGTGGGATACGCACAGGAGCAGGTGTTCTTAGACGGATTCCTTCGTCCTCAGGAGGTCCCCGGGTCTGTGAAGCGGGGAGTCTGGTGCAACTTCACCCCTGAGGCTGCCGCGGGTGTGGAAAATGAGTTAATGCGCATAAAGCTCCTGGACCACACCTCCCCAATGGCCAGGCCAGGCTAAGCTCCTGTTTCCAGGTCCCGGCACGGCAGGGACTTCTATCACCGTGTCACATTAGAGGAAAGCAGGTCGTGTTCACGTGAATCATGTGGCAGGCACGTGGCTTGAACCCAGGTCTGGCTTGTTACTCCCTCCACACAGACTTCCTGTCACAGAAGATGCATCAGCACATCCTGGGAAGGTGTTTAAATAATTACTTTAATTTTCAGGCAAGGGGCGCCTGGGTGGCTCGGTCAGTTAAGCATCCAGCTTCAGCTCAGGTCATGATCTCACTGTCTGTGGGTTCGATCCCCATGTGGGGCTCTGTGCTGACAGCTCAGAGCCTGGAGCTGCTTCGGATTCTGTGTCTCCCTCTCTCTTGATCCTCCCATGCTCACTCTCTCTCTCTCTCTCTCTCTCAAAAGTAAAATAAAGACATAAATTTTTTTTTTTTTTAATTTTCAGGCGATACATGCCCCATTGCAGGGTTGACCACAAAGTCAGTGTCAAGAGATAAAGAGGCTTCAGGGGGCTCTGTGCTGCACTCAAGGCCATAGAGACATTTCTTTCTTCCTCTTTCATGTATTTTTCCCTTTGGGTCGAGAGGGTGCCCTTCCCCGCCAGTACTAAAGAAACAAAAAATTAACCTTTTATTTCTTACCCAAATACACCTTAGAACCTATTTCGGTGTCTTGCTCCAGAAATCTTCTCACGGGCTAAGGCCCTGGGGCACAAAAGTACACTTGTCGGGAGGGATGATCTGATGATTGTGCAGGAAGGAACCGGTTCCTTCCAAATGTGGACTTACAGGAGCTTCCGATCCGACTCGTTTCTGATTATTTCCTCCACAAATGTCTCCTCCAGCCTGAGCCTCCTGCATCCCTCTTGATGGCATCCCTGCATCCTGTGTCCCAGGCTGGAGACCCGGGCGCTATTTGCTGTCTCCTTGCCCTTGGACCCAGTCCCCACCTCAAGTGGCTGCCGATTCTCTCCCCTCTGGTCTCTTCCAAGCTCTCCCTCTGGAGAACCTTCCTCCAGTGCAGGCCTCCGCTGGCCTGTCAGTGCGCTTGCCAAGGATGCCAAGGATGCTAAGGACAGGCAAGATGGGACCTTCTGGGGACAGAAGTCTCCCAGTGTGCCTCCCAGGCCTGGATCTGCCCCAGCGCTGGGCACAGCGGATGGGGGATGGGCTGACAGAAGAACATTTCGAAAACAGTCAAGACCAGGGGCAGTGGGTGGGAAGGAAGGACAGCCAGGAGGAGGGCTCAACCGGGAGCTGGCCTCAGAGTCTGTGTACTAGCATCTGAGGGCCCATGGGCAGGAGGTCTCTGTATTTGCTCCCCGAACCCTGGCCCAGGGGCTGGATCCCTAGCTGGGCCTGAAAGAATTAGGCTGAAGCTAACTGAGTTTTCGGCACCCCTCATTTCCATCAGCAAGGAATTCGCTCGATGTTGGAACTTCGTCCGCTGGGCCATTTGCTTCTTTGTCTCCCGGGGATGTCCAGCCTCAGAGGAGCTGCTTCTGTCCCCCGTTCGGCACTTTCCTGGGGAAACGCAGGGCTCTTGTTCTACCTGGGCTTCAGGAGGGAGGGATCATTAAAAAATTTTCTTTCTTGATTAGAAAAAATAGGGGGCACCTGGGTGGCTCAGTCAGTTAAGCAAGTGTCTGACTTTGGCTCAGGTCATGATCTCAGGGTTTATGAGTTGGAGCCCCGCGTCAGGCTCTGTGCTGACCGTGTGAAGTCCACTTGGGATTCTCTTTCTTTCCCCCACTCTCTCTCCGTCTCTCCCTCTGCCTCTCCCCCACTTGCACTGTCTCTCTCAAAATGAACAAACAGATTTAAGAAAAGAAGACAAAATAGGAGTTAAATACTATTTGTAGCTTCTCACTGCTTCAACAGTCTCTGCCCCCTTTGAAGGAGCTGGGGGTGGGGGGCAGGAGTATTGCATCAGCCTCCCTCTGTGGCTGTTACCGCCGTCCACGCTGTCACACCGCGGTTCGTCCCAGATGCCTCTGTCCTCTGAGAGTGTCAGCCGGTCAGAGCGGAAGGAAGGAAGGAGGGCAGGAATACACGAATGATACGGTGCCCATGGTACTTGACCCAAGATTTCCAAAGTGATTAAAACAGCCAGCTGTCTTCTCTCCTCTTCCAGTTAAGGTTGAGAATCTTCTGTCGTCCAACAGTTTCTTTCTTTCCGTTTGAAGAATCTTGTGACTGCAGCAGTCTCAGATTTATCCAGAAGAATAAATTTTATATCACTTTTTTCCTAGGAGTATTGGGAGGAAGATTCGGGATATGGACTTCTGGTTAAAATTTGAGGGCGTGAAGGGATCACATTGTGTTATTTTCTGACTACTCCGTGCCTATTTATAGAAATAGGCGATGAGCTTCCTTCACCGGGGGCCAAGCTGGAATTTCAACGACTGACCGAGGGGGAAGTAATTCATTTCTTTCCGCCATCTCATCTGATTCCCTCACCGTCTTTTCTCCAGTGCTTCTCTTCCTGTTCTGTTCCTATTATGAACTTTCTTTGTCAAGGATGTTTCTTAGATTAAGTGCTTATATCATCTGCTCCCCAACATATCTGTTTGGATAGATTTAGGACAGATCAAAATGCTAAGAATAGCCTGGTTTCCCTTTACTTCGGACAGAAACCTAAGGAAAATTTTTAACTGATGGCATCTGACTTGTTTCCATTATTACAGAATTATCCAGCTCTGCACTCTACAGTCCTCTGGAAGTCTAGATCTTTCTGGTATTAAAGAAACCGTGAAAACCTGAAATAAACTACCTACAACCACCTAGTGCTTTCTGTTTTATAGAGATTGAAGATAGCTGGCCAACAGGGAAAGACACCAGGACACAGAAGAGACTTTGAACCTGAGCTGGACTCTGAGTCTTTATGAAATGGCTGATGATATCAATAAGAATGTCTTGCTTGAAGCCAGTTTCATTCTGGGGGAAGTCTGCACTTGAAGTTCCTCTGCTAACCTGACTCTGTTTGCAGGTGGGGCAGGACGGATGGAGAACCTTGGCCAACAGCCCACCCACCTTGGGTCCCTTTCCGTGACCACGAGGGCCACATGGAAGTGCAACTGTTGGTCTTGTGGAAGTGAAAACTGTGGTGGTCCACCCTCCGGTGTTTATTTTGGGGCTTCTGGCTTGGGACTCTGCTCACCTATCTGAAGGACTGGCTTGAGGTGGACTTATTTGGGGCCTTCCTTTAGAGAACTCAGAAGTTTCGTTTGTAGCCTTATCTTATTTGAAAGATCTATTGACATTAGAAGCAGAGATATCTTCAACTACAGTTTTTCACAACTTGCATTTTTGGTCCCAGCCTCTGTGGTCACTGGCAGAACTGCCCTGAGTCCAGCTCTTATTGCCAGAATGTAGCCCATGTCTAAAAGCCTGGGGCCAGGAAGGTCTGATCCACTAGAGGTTGGACGTGTGGTATCACCACAGGTAAGTCAAAACACACATGATAACAACTGCCCTCCTCACTCCCCCATCCTTCAGAGGAGCAGACTCTGAACTTGAAGCTGCTGAAAGCTGGAAAGAACATTAAACTTCTTTTATTATTATTACTAATAATAATAAGTATTATTATTTTAGAGAGAGAGAGAGCACATGCGAGTGGAGTAGAGGGGAAATGGGAGAGAGAGAGAGAGAGAGAGAGAGAGAGAGAGAGAGAGAGAGAGAAAGAGAATCCCAAGCAGGTTGCACACTCAATGCAGAGCCTGAGGTGGGACTCAATCTTGTGACCCTGGGATCACAACCTGAACCGAAATCAAGAGTTGGATGCTCAACCAACTGAGCTAGCCAGGCAGGTGCCCCACTAGTATTTAACTTCTGGGTTTTTTTTTTTATTCAATTCTGAATTTTAAATGATCCGTTCTGAGGTTGTGAGGGCATAGGTAAAATCTGATTAGAGTAAATCCAGTGCGACTTGTATAACTTGCTTCAACCACTGCAGGCACAATTGTGGTGCTATCTCTTTCAAATTTCCAGTTCATCTGTCACACGTGCATATGCTCCTGTGTAACCTGCTCTTGAGGGGTTCCTCCAAATGTGTGTAAACTTGGACGGAGGGATAACTTCGTCCAAAGATGCTCCGTTAATTCTGCTTCTACGTGCCAGCCATGGAAGGAACCAGAGAGTTGCTCAGTCTCCATTGTACCTGCCCCTTACCGTCACCTGCTGTCACTGCTGCAGATTGTTTTGCCACAGCTCTATGGATGCCTGTCCATTATGTGTTGATGTCCTGTGTCCTCCGCCCTGCACAGGCTGGGGTGATGGTCCATGGGTGGCCTCTCCGGGTACAGTTCTCTAGTTCACAGGGTAGACTTAGCCAGGGGATTCCTGGAGCAGAGCACAGAGCCTAGATGCCATGCTCTGAGGAGTTCCCAGCACAGGCTATGCCAGACCAGCCCTCCGCAACAAGCCTTAGGCCATGTTTCGAGGCCCAGCCAACAGACAGACTCCTAAAGACTTGCTAGGTTAATTCCTCTTTGGGACTCTTGATAGCTTTCCTTATAGACCTTGGGCCAGGGCCACCCACTGTGCTTCCTGACAGACGCTTAGTTTTGAACATCTGGCTCTTTTGTTTTTTCCTCCATAGGATTTGGGCTTCGTTTCTGTATCTCTGGGTCCATCTTCAATGGCCAGTTCCTCACACCAAGAGGAAGGAGATGTTTGCTTTTGTCTAAATACAAAAAGGCCATTAGGTCCCAAAGGAGGCCTTCAAGTGAAGCATCACTGAGCAAAGAAATGCTTTCTGAAGTGGATTTGTGTCACACACAAAGAAGGATGTGTGTGCCTGTGGCAAAGGGTGGTGGGTTGGTGGCAAAGGGTGGTGGGTTGATTGGGTAGCAAATAGTTTTGATATTCGATTCCAAAGATTCAAGACCCTACGGTTTTGCATTTTTATGGTTTGCATATAGCACTCGTGATCTCTGGACTAAGGACACCTAATCTCTCTACAGACTAACTGTTCAATATCAGAAAGACTCATGAGTTCCTTGTAGCTAAAGTAACCCACATTTCTGAAGCTTCACATTTGGTTTCTAAAATTTAGGTAATTCCTTTTCATAAAGAGAAATTTTTCAAACTTTGGGGGAATATTTCTTTAAAAATGACTTTTAAATTTTTAATATTAAAAAGAAGACCTATGTTAAAGACTAGTTTTTAAAGAAGTCTTTAGACCCTTAAGGCCCATAACTCCTAGACAAAGAAAGACAAATGAATGCCTATCAGAGATTTTAGTTAACTCATTAATTAATGAAGGAACCAATAAAATGTTACAACCAGCTCAAAAGAGAATTCAGCACACACACACACACACACACACACACTCACAAGCCATCAGGAGCACTGAAATGAATTTACAAATAGATGTAAAACTAGTCAAAATCCATGGAGCGATAACCAATTGCATCACCATATGACACAACACAACACAATACAACACAATTGCATTTCCAGAACAACGATTTCTATTATTAGTGGGGAAATGGGATGAACAATGTTCTATCAAAACAGGCTGCAACTTCCATTCAAGTGTTCTTGAACTTGGCCTATTTTCTTTTGCTAATCATAGTACTGACAGACTGTCTTGTACACAATTGCTACTTTTTTGTTCTCCTCCAGGAAGAGAAAAAATCTTCTCAGTTCCACATTAATTTTAGAATCTACAAATTATTAGGAAAATCAGGTGAGATAAATCTAGAAGTCATTAAAAAGTTTGTAGAAGTGTTTGGCTTTGGAAGAACATTTACTTAAAATCTTTCTTTCTGACCATAAAAATAAATCAAAGCAAACAATTAATTAAACATGAAAATGAGCAGTAAAGAAAGACGAACATATTGCTAATGAGAATCATTGTGTAGTTTGTAAAATGTGCCCGGGCCTACCGTCTCCATGGCTGTGGCTTGCAGACCAGCCCGATGTGTAAGCCCGCGCCCTGGGGTCTCCCCCAGTGGTGTTACACAAGGGAAACATGCCTCTAATTTCGTTCAAGTTCAAGGGTCTTGCTGTGTAATTTAGCCTGGTTTACACTGACTGGACGATATAACGCAGCGTTTGCACTATTCTGGAATGGAGCCCTGTAGACTGCTCTGACGCAAACATTTTATCTGTCATTTTCGCCTTGGATATTGAGAACTTTCTCCTTGCATTCTTCACAAGAATTGCCTTGGTCTCACTGATGAGAGTTGAGTGGATTTTGAACGCCATGTCAACCTCGCACGCCATGCGAATCTGTCTGTGATGACACATCTTGTGAGTCTAAGAAGGATGAGCCAGGGCAGGCGTTTTGGCTTAAGTGTAGTTTTAGAGTCCACCTAAAAAAATTCTTTTCCCTGGATTTTATGGCAAAGGTTTTTGTTGTTACTGCTGTTTTGCTCTCATTTTCAGCTGGCTTTCTGTCCCCACCTGTGTTTCCTTCTTCTGTTCGTACCCACTCACTCTAATGCGACACCTCCAAGGTGAGCTTGGCCTCCCCACCAGCTCCTGATCGCCCAAACTCCCAGCAAATGTTTACTGAATGTATTGATAGTGGGCCTTAGTAATGCAGGGCTGTGGGGCGAAGGAGAGATTTTTGTATTTCAGAACTAAACCAAGTTTGGTCTAACAGGGGCATTCTGATTTCCTTGTGTTTGGGGTCATACTATGTTAATATTGCTATTTATGTTTGGAGCAAGTCCAAGATCACCACTCTAGTGAAGGTACTTCCATCAGAGAATGGAATGAAGGCAGGATGAAAGGGAGGGTCAGACAGACAACGTCAAGAAGAGAATTGATAGAGGGAAACCATTAGAGATCATTAGGTCCCAGGCCACACAGTTACTCTGAAATCTGTACTAGATCCCGGGGGTGCTGCTGGCATCTAGCCACCCCTGTGCCCAGTCATGCTCACTCCCTCAATCCCTAAGGACTAGGGTGTGGAACTTGAAGGAAAAAAAAAAAGATAGACACAGGAAGAAGATCACTTAGCTTCCAATCGGTAGGCTACGGAGTCAAGGTTTTGCATTCCTACTCATGCAAACCTGAACTCCGCAAAATGGGGTTAATACTGCTGAATTCACAGAGTCGTTTTTATACAGATTTAACAAAACAGTGTCTGTGCAAACGGATCTGGCTCATGTGAGGTGCAACACAGGGGATCAGACCACGACCTGATGCAGGTGTTGAATCTTAAATTTTTCCAGTGTCATCTCCCCACCCCCCCCCCCCCCC
>PJEM01004984.1:0-10738 GCA_004023845.1 Helogale parvula | reverse complement strand
TAGATGGACTTTATTATGTTGAGGAATGTTCCCTCTAAATCTTCTTTGTTGAGGATTTTTATCATAAGTAGATGTTGTATTTTGTCAAATCCTTTTCCTACATCTATTGAAGTGATAGTGTGGTTTTTACCCTTTTTCTTGGTGATGTGGTGTATCACATTGATTGATTTGTGAATACTGAACCCCACCTGAATCCCAGGAATAAATCCTACCTAATTGTAGTGAATTATTTTTTAAAATGTATTGTTGGATTCAGTTTGCTAACATTTTGTTGAGGATTTTTGCATCTATGTTAATCAGAGATATTGGCCTGTAGTTCTCTTTTTTTTTTTTAGTGTCTTTATCTGGTTTTTGTAACAGGGTAATGTTGGTCTCATGTAATGAATTTGGAAACTTTCCTTCCTCTTCTATGTTTTGAAGTAGTTTGAAAAGAATAGGTATTAACTCTTCTATAATGTGTGGTAGAACTCTCCTGTGAAGCTATCTGGTCCTGGACTTCTGGTTGTTGGGAGTGTTTGATTACTGATTCCACTTCATTGCTGTTCTGTTCAAATTTTCTATTTATTCCAGATTCAGTTTGGGGAGGTTTTATGTTTCTAGAAATTTATCCATTTCATCTAAGTTGTCCAATTTGTTGGCAGATAATTTTTCAGACTATTCTCTTTTAATCCTTTGTATTTATCTGATTTGGCCATTATTTCTCCTCTTTCATTTCTAATTTTCTTTGAGTCCTCTCCTTTCCCCCCACCCTCTCTTATGAGTCTGGCTAAGGCCAAGTGGCTAATGCTGCAGGCCTGGAAGTGGCACCAACCGAGTCTGGCTAAAGGTTTATCATTTTTTTGACCTTTTCAGAGAAATAGCTCCTGATTTCATTGATGCGGTCTTCTTCTCCTTTGTCTCCTCCTCCTCCTCCTCCTTCTTCTTCCTCTTCCTCTTCTTCTTCTTCTTCTGTTCCTATTTCATTTATTTCTACTGTAATCTTTATTGTTTCCTTCCTTCTACTAGTTTGGGGTTTTCTTTGTTCTTCTTTTCCTAGCTCCTTTTCATGTAATGTTAGGTTGTTTATTTAAGATTTTTCTTGCTTATTAAGCTAGGCCTGTATTGTTATAAACTTCCCTCTTAGAATAGATTTTGCTGCCTCCCAAAGATTTTGGACCATTGTGCTTTCATTTTCATTTGTCTCTATGTTTTTGTGTGTGTGTGTGTTTTTTTTATAATTTTTTCTTTGATTTTTTGGTTGATCCATTCATTGTTTGGTAGCATATTATTTATGTTCCTAAATTTCTTTATATTTTTTCTATATATTTCTGTATATATATCCTAGATTTCTTTATATTTTTATATATTTCCTTACATTTTTATATTCCTAGATATTCTTTATATTTTTGTTCTCCCTAGATTTTTTCTTGTGGTTTATTTCTATTTTCACAGTGTTGTGGTGGAAAAAGATGCATGCAATGACTTCAATCTTTTTGAATTTGTTGAGACTAGTTTTGTGGCCTGAAATGTGATCTAATCTGGAGAATGTTCCATGTGCACTCGAAAGGAATGTGTATTCTGCTGTTTCAGGATGAAATGTTCTGAATATATCTGCTAGATCCATCTTGTCCAATATATTATTCAAAACCTCTGTTTCTTTATTGATTTTCTGTTTGGTGACTCTATCCATTGATGTAAGTGTGGTATTAAAACTCCCTACTATTATTGTATTAGTTCAGTTTTTTTTTTTTGTTTAATATTGGCTGCCTTATGTATTTGGGTGCTTTCATGTTGAGTGCATAAATATTTACAATTATTATATCTTCTGGTTGGATTGTTGCCTTTATGATTATACAGTGTCCTTCTTTGTCTCTTGTTACAGTATTTGTTTTAAAGTCTATTTTGTCTGATATAAATATTGCTACCTCAGCTTTCTTTTAACTTCCATTTGCATGATAAACACTTTCCCTTCTCTTTACTTTCAATCTGCATGTATCTTTAGGTCTGAAGTGAGTGTCTTGCAGGCAACATACATATGGGTATTGGTTGTTTATCCATTCCCTATGTCACTTTATGTCTTTTGGTTGGAGTGTTCAGTCCATTTACATTCAAAGTAATTGTTGATGGATATGTATTTATTGCCATTTTGTTTTGTGTGGTACGGTTGTCTGTAGTTCTATCTGTTCCTCTCTTCTCTTTCTCTCTTCTCTCACAGTTTTCTCGATTTCTTTAGTAATATATTGGGATTCCTTTCTCTTTATTTTTTGCACATCTATTATGGGTTTTTGATTTGTGGCTACCATTTGCTTTATATATAATATCTTATGCATATAGCAGTCTGTATTAAGTTGCTGGCTGCTTAACTTTGGACCCTATCCTATCCCTTCCCACATTTTAGTATATGAGTCATAATTTATGTCCTTTTGTTTTGTGAATTCTTTGACATATTTTTATAGATAGACTTTACTGTTTTGTGCTTCCTACTTTTCTTACCCCTGCTTATGGTTTGTCCTTTCTACTCAGAGTCCTCTTTAACATTTCTTGTGAGGCTGGATAGTGATGATAAATTCCTTTAACTTTTGTTTGTCTGGGAAACTTTATCTCTGGTTCTATTCTGAATGATTGTCTTGCTGGGTAGAATGTATTTGGGTGCTGGTTTTATTCTTTTAGCACTTTGAACGCCACGCCCTTCTTGCCTGCAAAGTTTCTGCTGTAAAATCAGCTGACAGTCTTTTGGGGCTTCCTTGGTATGTAACCACTTTCTTTTCTCTTGCTGCTTTTAAAATTCTCTCTTTATCACTATTTTTTGCTGCTTTAATCACTATGTGCCTCCTTGGGTTTATTTTGTTGGAGGTTCTCTGTGCCTCCTGAATCCAGATTTCTGTTTCCTTCCCTGGAGGGATTTGAGAAGTTTTCAGTTATTATTTCTTCAAATATGTTCTCTGCCTCCTTTTCTCTCTTCTCCTTCTGGGATCCCTGTAATGTGAATGTTATTATGTTTGATGAGGTTACTAACTTGCTTTAGTCTATTTTTAATTTTCATTCTTTTTCTCACCTCCGCTGTTCAGCTAGATTGCTTTCCATTACTCTGTCTTCCAGGTCACTAGTCTATTCTTCTGCTTCCTCTCCTCTATTCTTTATTTCCTCTAGTATATTTTTAGTTTCAGTTATTGTCTTCTTCCTCTCTCATTGATTCTTTTTTATGTTTTCTGTCTGTTGAGAGTTTTACCAACATCCTCTGCTCTTTTCTCAAGTCCAGTGAGTATCTCTTTACGGCCATTGCTTTACACTCTCTGTCAGAAATACTTCTTACCTCAGTTTCATTGAGCGGTTGTGCTGTGATCTTGCCCTGTTTTTTCATTTGGGCCATATTACTCTGTCTCCTCTAACTCTGTGTGTATGTTTCTATGTTGCTTAGGAAGTCAGCTATGTCTCCTGCTCTTGAAAGTAGTGGCCTTATGAGGAAGAGTTCCTAGAGGGCCCCGGGGTGCAGTCTCCTCTACTCACCAGAACCTGGTGCTTCTGCAGTGGCCCCGATGTGTGTTGCATGTGCCCCACTCTTGCGGCTGAGTTGCGTTTGCCCTTAGTCCAGTCATGGTCAGTGGTTCTCTTTTCCTGTTGCGGGCAGGGTTTGGTCCCCGGGATGTTAGGGGCCAGTCTGTGGCCACTTTGGGCTTGAGCTGCTAGACCAGTTTGCCAGAGATGCAGTAGCACCAAGCTGCAGAGTGCCTTCCCTGTGTTGCTCCCTGAGAAGCTGCGGCTGCTGGTTGGGTTCTGATATCTGCCCCTACCCCACCACGAGAGCTGCAGTTGGACCGGTGCGTGTGGTTGTCTGCCCCTCTCCCGGGGGCAGGAATCACTTTAGGGTAGTGCTGGCCCTTGTCAGGGCACCTTACACTTTGCCAGGCTTGTGGCACCACTTTGGATGGGCTCTGGCCAAGGGCCTATTGGAGGGAGCAGGTCTGCAGGAGAATGCAGGTGGATAGTGTCAGCAAGGTCCGTGCTGGCCCATGCAGGAGGAGGCCTTCAGCAGCCTAGCTTGGCTAGCTTGGGAGAAGCAGATCTGCAGAACCCACCAAGGTAGGGCATGCTGTGCGCAAGCTAGGTGGGGAGCGTCGGCGCTGTGTTAGTTCCTGCAGCTAACCATGTGACAGGGGCTGTTTGTTAGGCTGTCTCTTTAAGGGCGGGGATTTATTTTCCTATTGCTCTCTAGCTCTCCCAGAGCCAGGTCCACTGAATTTTAAAGTTCCAAGTGCTGAGCCCCACTGTCTGTAAGAACTCATGAAGCCAGGTCCCTTTGGTTTTCAAAGCCAAATGTTATGGGGATTCGTCTTTCCTGGGTGGGTCTTGGAGTGGGGGTCTACTCCTCTCCCCTCTGTGCACCGCCATGTCTCTCTCTCCCACCAACAGTCCTGTGGGTCCATTTGGCTCCCAGCTGGGTTTCCATTTTTCCTGCCCTTTTTTATGTGGCTGCTTCTCTACATTTAGCTTTGGAGGGTCTGTTCTGCCAGTCTTTGAATCATCCTCTGGGTAATTTACACTGATGTGACTGTTACCTAGCTGTATCCATGGGAAGAGATGAGCTTAGGATCCTCCTACTCCTACATCTTCCCCCAGAAATTTTTCAATGATGATCTGTATTAATTAACTCAATAATTTGTAAACATTCCTGCATTTTGAGATTAATGTTACTTGGTTGTATATTATTCTTTTAATATTTTCTTAAAGATTTTGCATTGATAGTTATAGATTATATTTTTTTCATGTAATCTTTGTCATTGTTGTTAAATATTATAGTAGTTTAAAACAAAGGATTGATAATCTTCCTTATTTTTCCCTGATCTAGAACACTTTAATAGAATCGTGGGGTTACCTGTTTCTTAAGGGATTGATAGAATTCTCCTGCCAAATCATCCGAACCCACTACTTTTGGTGCGGTGTCAACAATTTTTTTAATTTCCTCTAGAATAAGTGATGTACTTTGAATTTTCATTTTTTAATGTTTGTTTATTTATTTTAAGAGGGAGGGAGGGAGAGAGAGAATCCCAAGCAGACTCCATGCTGTCAGCACGGAGCCAGATGTGAGTTCAGCACAGGGGCTTGAACTCATGAACCGTGAGATCATGACCTGAGCTGAAACCCAGAGTCTGATGCTTAACCTGAGCGACTCAGGTGCCCCTGAATTTTCATTTTTATATAAGTTTTGGCAATTACTATTTTACAGAAAATAATCTCTTCAACTCAGGTTCTTAGAGTCACATAAAGTTCAGAAAAGTGGTGTCTTATGATTCCTAAAGTTTCTCCCCTTGTAATTTCTCTGTTTGTGCTTTCTTATTTGTTAAAATTAGGCTAGATAATAGTTTATGTATGTACATATGAATGTATGTAGGTACTTAAATTCTTGGATTTATCATTACTATCATTTTCACTTTTCTAATTAGTTTTATATTTTATGTTTACTAATTCCTCCCTTCTGTTATTCTTGGCTTTATTTTCTTACATTTTTCATCGGATGATCTACTCATATGTTTTTATTTTTTCTGGTTATAATATACATACAGGACTATGCACTGTTCTCTGAGCCCTGCTGTAGATGTGGTCCATAGATTCTTCAAGGCATCTTTGTAATTACTGCTGTTTTCTAGTCAAAATACAATTTTAGTTTTGACTTCTTCCTTGACTATGAATTGAGAGTCTTTAAGTTTCCAAGAGGTAGGTATTGTTTGTTAGTTTTTTGTGTTTTGGTTTCATTATTAATATCTAGTTTGCTCATTGTGCTCAAGGCATCTTGCCTTATTATTTCTACTTATTATTATTTCTACTTTTGGGAATTGCTTGAGGTTATCTTTGTGGCCTGATATATATGCATATATTTCTTTCAGTATTATCTTAATGTTTTAAATGTTTATTTTATTTTTGAATGGGATGGAGGGGCAGAGAGAGAGAGAGAGAGAGAGAGAGAGAGAGAGCCAGAGAATCAAACCAGGCTTTAGGTTCTGAGCTGTCAACACAGAGACTAATGTGGGGTTCAAACCCATGAACCGTGAGATCATGACCTGAGACAAAGTCAGACACTCAACTATCTGAGCCACTCAGCCTCCCCTGGAAAGTTTTCTTCACATATCTATTTAAACATATGTATTTAACCCTGTTCCGCCTTGGCAGTGCCGGTTAGGCATTTGTTGGATCTCTTGGTTTGCCTTATCTTTCATTTCTTTCTAGTCCTCATTAATTCTTTGCATATTTTCATTTTATTTTGATTGTTTTTGAGTCTTGGTTGTTATGTCTTTTAGTAGGTTTTCGGCATTTTCTTTAGTTCTCAGAGATTATCCAACTAATTGTAAAATAGCACAGTAAAGGGCAGGGGCATGGACACATCAGCAGGATTCTTCCTAGGACACAGAGACTTGTGTTTAAGAGCATTTTCCCCAGACTTTACTTTCAAAGTCATCTGAAATGTTCAGAAGCAACTCTGCCCGTAATGTCAAGATTCTTTTCTACTTCTTGCCTCACCGACGGGCTGTTTCCTGAATATATGGCAGGTATCACCAGTTTTCCATCTAGCCCATCATCTCCCACTTTCCTTGTGCCAAACACAGACCATGGCAGCTACGCACTGCTCACCTCTGCCAGTTGTCCTCAACAACAGAGGTGCATGTGACCCTTGGACTATGCCACTTTCTTTGGGACTTTTACCCTCTCAGCCTTGTCTAAATTTCTGCAGCCATGGGATCCCCTCTCTTGCTTGACCATCAGTCACCAGATTTCTTTTCCATTTTTTATATACTTTGGTTTGGGATCCCAAACCAAAGTTTTGTCAAAACTTGCAGGTTGCCCTTGAAGAGGGGTGAAATTTTTTTTCCACTCTTCAGTAGTGAAATGGGAGGTCCCCATCATGTTTTCAAGATATTTGTGTTTTAAGTATAGAGAAATTCTCCTGGCAGATAGTTCTTCACAATTCAAGACGTTTTGTTAAATAGAGAATTTTGTGTGGCTTATAGATTTAACTCGATTATCAAATAAAAGTTTTTGATATGAATAAATATTGATGATTTGTGAATTCTTATACTTAAGCAGTTATATTTTATTTTCTACATAAACACAATTTTCATAGCGTTTACATGAAACTCTCTAAAATTTTTAATGTGGAACAAAACTGAAGTCACATGCTAAAATCCTCAAAATATTTAATGTTGCAAAATACACACACTCATATGAAGGTATGATAATTTATCTTTGCATGATTCAAATATTAAGGCCTATTTTCATCTCTTCTTTTTACCATCAGGTGGTGCTAAATATGTCATATTCTTAATGATAAAATTTTCAGGAATATTCTCTGTGTGTAGTTAATGAAGGTAAGATCTTTGGGTAAATTGACAGGATTATTACATCAAAATTAAACATAGCATGATTAGAAAAAGTACAACCGTGTAATACAATTCTATAAACTATAGAGATATGTTAAGTATCAACCACAGTTTTAGTGAGTCAATATGAACAGCATCGTACGCAAAATGAGTCTGTGGCCTCTTGTAAAGAACTGACCGGGAGGACCTCAGCCATGTTTAACAGAGGTTTGCAACCTTTTATTGATATCATTTTACTCCTTTGTTCTTCGGTAAGTTAAAGTTTTTTCAGTTTGTCTACCTAACATGCACGTAGGTCATGCTTGATTTCGATTTATTGCATTAATTTGGATGCTTGGGTGAGAGACGGTTTCTATAATTTGCTTATTTGGAGAGTGTGAATGATAAGCTTCACATAATTGCAGCCTCAACGATTTTTTCTTTTACCATTTACGCTTCTGCTCATTACAAATGTTGAAATGTAATAGACCTTCCAAAGGGGAGCAGGTGAGTCTTAGGGGCTCTGAACTGAATTTCAGAGACCAGACAGTACACTGAATAGTTTGCATTTAGCAACAACATAATTGTTGAATTTCTTTAAAAAAGGGGAAAAAAAGAGAGAGGTCATATGTGACCGACTCACAGATCCCTGGGGAGCGCTTGCAGTTACTCAATGCCGTGTTCTCTTAGCAGACTTCCTCCTCCGCAGAAAACTATTCCCTTCTTATATTTGAAAACTATAGGATAGCTGTGAATGAAGATATTTGGAGACTCTCCATTATCGATTTTTAAGAAGTATCTTTGGGGCGCCTAGGGGGCTCAGTCCACCAAGTGTCTGACTTCAGCTCAGGTCATGATCTCGCAGTTCGTGGGTTCAAGCCCCAGGTCGGGCTCTGTGCTGACAGCTCAGAGCCTGGAGCCTGCTTGGGATTCTGTGTCTCTCTCTCTGTTTCTGCCTCTCCCTTGCTTGTGCTCTGTCTCTCTCTAAAATAAATAAACGTTAAAAAATTGCTTTTAAATTGATAAGGAATTTTGTAACTTTATTGTTAAGCCACCCTTGTGCGAGGCAGGGACAGCCAGACTTGCCAAGTACAGGACAGTGCAGTGGTTCCCTGGGCCAGGTAGGAGCTGGCTTGGGGGAGGACATAGGCATAAAAAGGGGGTGTTCAGTCTTGCCTCCTATACATGGAGGGCTCCTGAAAGGATGGGGAGGACACTTGGAAAACAGCCCCCTTCCCATCTCAGTTTTCATATGTTCTCGCGTCTTAAGGGACCAGCCCATCATCCTCTGATGACTCCTTGCTGATATGTCATAATGTGGAGGCCAGAGAGGCTCCTGTGCTGCCCAGGCTTGGCTACAGGTGAGGGGGGAAAAGAAGGAAAGAAGAGAGGCTACAGGAGAGACCCTCCTGTCCCTGCAGGGACTGCCCCTGTCCCCTCCTGTGCTCCAGCTCGGGGACTCTGAAGGCTAGGCAGGAAGCACAGCCAGATGGGGAGCCCTCCTGCTGGGTAGCTGGGGGGACTGGGCACCTGTCGCTTGCATGACAAGGATTTATTCCCGGCCAGAGTGCTGAGCTGTCAACGGTGGGGAGATTTTCTGGGCACAGTGGCTTCCTTCACATCACAGTCTTGGCCAGCCGCCACCCATGTGAGCAAATGACCCCGCTCACCTGTATGCTTTCAGGAGGAGCTCTTCCGACAGGGGGTCTGCTGGGAGGACCCCAGACGGGGGTTTATCGCCCAGTGAAATGGCATCTGAATGGATTCCCAGCCTGGCCCTTTGCCAAAGGACAATCAGGCGTGTGCAGGCCACTGTGTGCCATGCATGTGTAGATCACTATTAAAATAAATACATGCCAAGGATGTAACCAATTCTCCCTACCGGAGTCATTAATTACATATTTTAGTTATGCCAACTTCTCTGGAATGTTTCTGCAGGCCTGTTTTTTTTTTTTTTTTGCATCAGTCTCTGGTTTGGGGATTACATTTTAAGCAGGAAATAGAAGGATGATGGGGTGCAGGGGAGACTCAAATTTTATGTGGTGATCAGTGGCTGAAAATTAGACACAGATGAGGGAGAGGGTGGCTGGTAAAGTCTCCACTTGCTGGCAGAGGATGGCCCCTGGGGTCATTGAAGGAGGGGACTGGAAAGAAGGGACAGAGAGCATTCCTGTGCAGGCTGGGGAGGGATTTACAGGCAGAAGACCAGACCTGGAAGTTTGCAGGGGAAGTGCTGGGAGCTGGCGTGGGGTTATCTGGAGAGGATTATGGAATATTAGGGGGCTTCAGTTGGGACCTCAGCTGTGGGTGTGAGAAGGAAATATGACATCAGGCTGGGAAGGAGTTCTCTGGAGAAGCGGGGTCCCAAGGGCTTGGGGGGCAGGTGGGTGGGGGTAGGGCTGGGAGGTAGGTTCCTCGGAGACCAGGCCTGCCATCAGTGCTCCAGGAGTGGGCCAAGGCGGGAGGGCAGTGCAGCCTCGGGGCTGGGGTTCTAGAAAACTTGGGATGGACTAAACTCTCCTTCAGGCAATTCTCCTTCCCCTCTGAACCTGAGATTCTGTCCTGGTGTCTCAGTTTGCTCAGGCTGCCATTATACTACACCACGGACTGGGCGGCTTAGTCAACAGACACTTATATTTTCACTGATTAAGGTGCCAGTGGAGTTGGCTTCCTTGGAGGTCTCTCTCCTTGGCTTGCAAATGGTCGCCCTCTTGTTACTTCTTCACATGGTTACCTCTTAGTGCAAACGTGCCCTGGTGTCTCTCTCCTCATGAGGACACCAGTCATATTGGATTAGGGGCCAGCCTAAGGGTCTTATTTTCATTTAATCACATCTTTAAAGACTTTGTTTCCAAAGACAGTTGCCTTCTAAGGTGCTAGGGGTTGGGATTAAAAGAATTTGGGGGGTGGACACAACTCAACTCACACGTGTCTCGCTCTCTTTGCAACCCAGGGAAATATTCCAGTTATGAAACCACTATTTCATGCCTTTGTGAGTCTCTTTAGGCTTAAACCCTGATAAGTGTTATCCAAAACAGTCACGCATAATTTCTCTTTCCAGGGCTTAAAAATAAGGGATGCTCCTCTATTGCTAAATAAGGAATGCACTTACAGGCACACGAGTAGGCAATGACGACTTATTTTTGACCAGCCAGAGTTTCCAAAGTTAGGAGTAGATCCAGGTTTTGTGGGGTTTAAAGCTTATATGGTTGGGGCACCTGGGTGGCTCAGTCGGTTGAGCGTCCGGCTTCGACTCAGGTCATGATCTCACATTCGTGGGTTCGAGCCCCGCGTCGGGCTCTGTGCTGACAGGTAGCTCAGAGCCTGGAGCCTGCTTCAGATTCTGTGTCTCCCTCTCTCTCTGATCTTCCCCTGCTTGTGCTGTCTCTCTCTGTCTCTCAAAAATAAAT